>JAJSEA010000347.1:0-20112 GCA_026724345.1 Candida sp. AC06
ACAACTGTACCGCTGAAGAACAGGCCGAGATGGTTAAGAAGGTCAAGAAGTACGAGAATGGGTTCATTAACGATCCTATTGTCATTGCCCCAGAGATCACTGTTGGCGAAGTTAGAAAGATGGGTGAAGTGTTTGGTTTCACTTCTTTCCCTGTCACTGGTATGTATTGTGATTCTCCTGGTTTTCTTTTTCCCATGATTATTTGGCTTTCTTGATGATTTTTCTTTTATTTATTAACTTTCGTTCTACCGAATTTCACATCAAACGATGTTGGGGATACTTTTTTATTCTGACTTACATGGGAGAATCTTTTATGGTTGTTTTGAAAACATTATACTAACGGTTAATTTATTTTAGAGCAAGGTAAACTCGGAGGTAAATTGCTTGGTATCATTACTTCTCGTGATATCCAATTCCACGAAGACAACAGTTCCAAGGTTTCTGAAATCATGACTAAAGACTTGGTTGTTGGCCAACAAGGTATCACCTTGGCTGAAGGTAACGAAATCTTGAGATCTTCCAAGAAGGGTAAGTTGCCAATTGTTGACAAGCAAGGCAACTTGGTTTCCTTGATTTCCAGAACCGATTTGCAAAAGAACCAAGACTTCCCAAACGCTTCCAAGTCCTTCCACTCCAAGCAATTGTTGTGTGGTGCTGCCATTGGTACCATTGATGCCGACAGAGAAAGGTTGGAAAAGTTGGTTGAAGCCGGTTTGGATGTCGTTGTTTTGGACTCCTCCAACGGTTCTTCCGTTTTCCAGTTGGACATGATCAAATGGATCAAGAAGACTTTCCCAGACTTGCAAGTCATTGCCGGTAACGTTGTCACCAGAGAACAAGCCGCTTTGTTAATTGAAGCAGGTGCCGATGCTTTGAGAATCGGTATGGGTTCTGGTTCCATCTGTATTACCCAGGAAGTCATGGCCTGTGGTAGACCACAAGGTACTGCTGTGTACGCCGTCACTGAATTCGCCAACAAGTTCGGTGTTCCTTGTATCGCCGACGGTGGTATCGGTAACATTGGTCACATCACCAAAGCCTTGGCCTTGGGCGCTTCCTGTGTCATGATGGGTGGGTTATTAGCCGGTACTACTGAAACCCCAGGTGACTACTTCTACAGAGACGGCAAGAGATTGAAGACTTACAGAGGTATGGGATCCATCGACGCCATGCAACAAACCAACACCAACGCCAATGCCTCCACTTCCAGATACTTTTCTGAAGCCGACAAGGTCTTGGTTGCCCAAGGTGTCTCTGGTTCTGTTGTCGACAAGGGTTCCATCACCAAGTTCGTGCCATACTTGTACAATGGGTTGCAACACTCTTTGCAAGATATTGGTATCCAATCCATCCAAGAATTGAGACAGAAGGTTGACTCCGGCGAAGTCAGATTCGAATTCAGAACTGCTTCCGCTCAATTCGAAGGTGGTGTCCACGGTTTGCACTCTTACGAAAAGAGATTGCACAACTAAAACAAAATAGGCGATTAGATTAGGTATTTATAATTCGTGATTTCCTTTGTAATAATAAAAAAAAAATAGCACAAAAATTTTGACAGGGTTTATAGAATGTGCCAAAGATATCACGTGATACACACCAAGTGACATTACGTAATCTGCGCACGATTTTCTTTTTGTGTGTGTAAGTTGACACAGTAGAATGAAACGGGACTTTGCAGACACATACACAGATCTTGAAAGTTTCAAGTGGCAGACACAGGTTTCGGACCCGTATGTAAGAGGGGTTTTTTGTACATGTAGACGAAGGGAGACGAGGCGAAAGGGAGTTCGGAACGAAGGAAAGGGAAGAGAAGAGAAGGGAAATGTGTCGAGACAGATCTAGATTTGTATAATTGGATCGTGATTATAATTGAGCGACGTTGTTGCAAACCACACCACCCCCTGTGACGCGGTGCGGGACGACGGACAGAAATACCCAAAGAGGGAAATATACACAGGCACGAAGAGTGTTGGCTTAGTAGACGCGACAACAGGGTAGGGTAGGGCAGGGTAGAGGGGTGTTGACGACGCGTGTGTGGTTGTTGTTCTCTAGCTAGCCACCAAGACTTGCGAGCTGCTTATGGCGTGATTGCCCGGCTGGAGAGGGCCATGGGTTTCCTTAATCCCGAGAAACCACGCTCTCTGTGTCTTTTGCTCGTGGTAGTTCAAAAGAAATTTTTCACCACCCAGGAGGTTGTGGATGTTGCAAAGAGGAGGGCAGGAGGAAAAAAATCTCGGGGTTATTTTTAGAAGCTATTTACAAATCTCGGGATTCTGAGTTATTGGTTGAATATAGGGTGGTTGGTTGGCTGGATCGGAATTAGCTTGCGTAAGTGGTTGTGAGACTCGGTTGGTTTCTGAAGAGGTTATGACGGGGGTTAGATAATGTCTGAGTGGTGCCGGGGAGGATAGGAGTAGAACAATGCATACGTGAAAGCCAGACATTGCACATCAAATGCTTGAATTGATGGGCGGAGAGCGGGAGGGGGGCAGGGCAAATAAGCATTCTAATGTTGCTGTTTCTGTAGACGAGCAAGGATAAAAAAAAGGAAGATGAAGACGATGATGATGTGGAGTTGAGAACAATGTATTTCGTAACTGTAGTTGTAGAAATCTACTTCTGTTGTTTTGTTCTGCCTTGCCTGGAAACTCAGTTCTGGTTACATAATACAAAACTTAATTGCCATGGAGTCTTCGTATATCCAGGAAGTGCCCATCACACGATGAAGCACACGGCACCAGGGGTCTTCGCAAGCAAGAAAAAAGAAAGCTTTGTAAATCCAATAGGCTAGTGCTGATCAAAGCGATAAAAATAAGTTTCATCCACCTGTGCTATTTAAAAAAAAAGGGGGGGGGGGGGAGGTGGTGGTGGTAGGCTCGTTGGTTGTTCTCTTAAACCTGTAGCAAGTTCTCTGGCGACTACGCAATAAATTATCCCAATGCGGGAAGATTACACAAAACGCCGTGCATGGAATACAACTAGAAATGAAAAAAATGCGGTTCCTGTACGTTGCACCACCACGTTTTTGTGATTGCTCTTATACTGGATTCGGTGGAAAACCACCTTTTTTAAGGTGTTTACGTTTGGCGGGTTGGCAACCTTGCTCACCATGAAGTAGGGGTTGCGAGTTGAAAGTTTCGACTAGATATACTATTAATAGCAAAAAGGAAACAGGTAACAGATTAAGTTTTGTTCTAGTTCTGAAAGCTTAACCCTGCCCAAAGTTATCACTGTAAGGCGAGGTAGCCAGGCAGGGCATAAAAAACAAAAAGACCTGGTGCGCGTGGTGTCTGCGTATGCGTGTGCGTGTGTGTGTGTGTGTGCGTGTGGGACGAGGAAGCGGCCCAGTATCCGCGAATTATAATACACATCGCCGAATGTCAATGAATATTTTCCAGGAGTGCCAGATTTGAGTGGAATTGATTTCCACAAGGGAGTGCCAGTAGACCATCCAAGGGGCAGAGTGGAGTCAGCAGTGTTTGAGTTTTGTAACTATATGTTTTCGATTTATATTTTTGGGTGCAAAGTTCTGAAACAGCTCCCAAACAGCGACATGAAATGTTTCAAGGGAATATTTTCCATTACTTTTCCCACATCTTTACAACTTCCCAAACCAACACACTGACACACCCTTGCCTTGCCTTCGCTTCCCATCGGTGAGTTGTGAAACGTTGTAGAAAATATTGCTCATCCAAGAAATCCCTGTTGAAGGTTAAGGGGCAATAATTCGGGACATGTCAAGAGATGAGCCCCAGTGACAGCGTCCGGATCAGTCACACACTCTCGCTCTCTCTCGCCCTTTGGCGGGAAATCATGCCAGCTTAAGATATGATCTTGATTCGACCAAGCATGGAAACGCAGTATAGAATTCGTAGAGCACAATGGATGAATAGGTCGAGAGCGACACATAAACGCCCATTGTATAGATGTATAGCAGGAAAAAAATATGGCAATGGCTTGCAGTGACAAAAGTTTCCCAGAACGACAATTCGGTTGTTAATTATGCTCATAAATTTTCAGGTAGCTTCTACATTATACCATGCATGCAGTAGGGGATTACAAATGAAAAAAACCTCCCTTTCATTGGATGTGTAGAGGGATCCTATTTATATCTGGCGGTTGGTTTTCCTCCTTTTTTTGGTTGACTGGGGGAGGACTTCCTTACTCTGCAATTTGCCCTAACCCAGGAATACCTTTGTTCATATATTGGATAATATTCTGATATCGAGAGAAAGAGATACAAGAACAGAAAGAAGCGTACCTAAAAGAAAGAACAAAGCAGAAAAATCAGAACGTGTTTTCTTGGTTTTAATTCCCTTTGAGTGTACAAACAGCAAATACAAAAAAAAAAAAGATTATTATTAGCATCTGAGTTCATTGTTGTTTGTTCTTCCATTGCTTTTATTCTCGCCCCCCTACTTGTTTCCTGTGACCCCAGTAATTTGAAGAAGGGCGGCCAGTTTGGATTGAAGGAAAGATAAGGTGTGAATCTGAATTTTGAGAGCACCTGGTAGTTAAGACGAAACCTGAGTACCACCCAAGGGTAAATTTGTGTTGTGTTTCATTTGTGGGCCAGCCAGAGGTTGAGTTGTGCACGACTACACCAAAAAAAACGTTTTCGGACACAAACACAAAAAGGGAAAATTACTTTCTTTCTTTTCTGCAGAGAGAGCCAAAAATTTCATCATTTTCTTACAACCAAAAATATTCCACTTGTTTATTTATTTACTTATTTTTTTTTTTTTTTTTTTACAACACGAACGCACTCATTCACTCGCGCACACTAACCACTCACACTAATTCTCCCCTTTCCTTCCAACCACCACCACCACCACCACGAACCCATCCACCAACTACCAAGAACAAGAACAAGAACAAAAAAGAAAAAATTTACATAAAATCAACAAAACAACTTTTTTTTTCATTTTCACATTTTTACAACACTTTTACAACCAACACCAACACCACACACACACAACACACAACACACAACACACCACTATATCCAACCCTTAGCTCATTCACACCATTCGTTTGACCACGTACCCACCACACACACACACACACGTACTTTCACCACCAAACTCATACTTGTTTTCCTTCCCGTCTTTCGCTTCAAGAGAAAACTATAATTAGAAACAAGTTTCTACACACACCCACCGTACCCAAATCACCACCCACCACCACCCACCAGTGTCTGTGTGTTCTTTCCTCCCGCCCCACACTCAAGCTTACCACTCACTTGTTCAACTTGACATACACACGTAGGGCAACTACACATATAACCCTCCAAAGTTATAATCCCCAAAAACTACAAAAAAAAAACTTTTCCATCTGGTTGTTTTCTTCTTTTTTGTTTTAAGTTGTTTTCATCTGTAATAATACTTCTGTTACTTTAATTTGTTCAATTTGCATAATTGCCCACCCCTCCTCACAATCAAGAGTTATGTATCAACAGCAGCAGCAGCAACAGCCCCATCAGCAACACTTGTATTATAACATGCCAAAATCAATAGATTTACCACCTCCTTTACATATACAGCAACAACACGCTGGATACCACCAGCAACAACCACAGCAAGGATATCCACAGGGCTTCTACCACCAGGCCCCAATGACGCCATTTGACATAACCTACGGCCAATCAATGATACCTTCCAATTTGTTGGTGAGCTCGCCATATTTCACACCTCCACCTTCGGCAACACCCCAGTATTTCAATATCCCACCGCCCCACCCGTCACAGCTGTACCAGCAACAGTCGCCCTCTCCAAGGATTTCGCAGTTGAAGATACGCGGCAAACAAGGCAGCACCAGCCAGACCAGCAGCAACAGCGGGAAAAGAGGTCCCTACCTTACTTCAATGAATTCGTCATCGAGCTCAATTGACCAACACCAGAACCACATCAATCATCAAAGACTAAATTGTGTCTCCAGGACGGTGGTGTTTAAGAATATCAACGAGTCGGTGTCGATGCATCAATTCTTGGATGCCATAGACCATGGTCCAATAGAATATTGCAAGATGTTTGTCAAACCAATTCCAAAGTCGATGATCAGAGAGGGTAACGATCTCGATGGGGCCACCAACTTCCAAGTGTGCTACTTGTCATTCAATAATTCTAAAATTGCTAGCCAGTTTTACTCAAAGTATTCGGACAAGGTGGATGTTTTGAAAGAAAAGTTGAACGATTCAAAGTTTTTGAAGATCCACTTGAATGACGGTGACTCGACTCAAGACTACATCAAGTTGAAAACTCTAAATTACATCTTGGAATCGAATGCCACCAGAGCAACACGTCTCTCGTTTAGTGTCACCAATGTCAATGGTGCTGAAGACGCGCACGATGAAATTAGGCTGTTCATCTTGATTCAGTGCGAAAAGTTTGGCGACGTGGAAAACTTGGTGCTTACATTGGATAGTGAAACGACCACCCCTGCAGAGGATGGCAGAGTAACTGGCCATGTTGAAGTGCACTACTGCTCCATTGATTCGGCAATCAGGTGTTTTGAAAGCTACTTGCGCCGCATCCAGAGTGATTTGCAAAAAGATGATGCCAAGAAACTCAAACGTGACAACAAAGAGGGCGACGATCTCAACCAAAAGTATGGCTTGAGATTCACCGCAGTCAAGTTCATCAAAGACAGATGTGACCAAACTGAGATTGAAGAGACCGAAGAAACGCAAGAGTCCGTGGACACCAACAACCTCATTCAGTGCATCCCAGAAGGCGAAGAATCCATTGAGGGCCCCTTGAACAGTAGCACTGATTTGAAGAGTTTCATAACTTCTCCAGAAATTGAAAGAACTCCAAATGGGTTGAACATCGATGATCCAATCAGTCCAAATTCCTCGGATATCGAAACTTCTCCAGCCATGAAGTCGCCATTAAATAGCAACACCAACAACGAGAATGAAGATGACAGTGACAACACTGCTGACTACTCCATTGTCTCATCAAACTCAAGATTCCCCATCCAGCCACCACCTACATTTATTCCTATTGTTCCTTATGTTTCCGGAAACCCATTAATGACTCACTCCAACCCATCGTTGGTTTCTACCCATTCTGCTGACCCAGTCAATTATGGCAACAGGTCCATCTACTTGGGTAACTTGCATCCAAAGACTACAATTGAAGAAATTGCCAACAATGTCAGAGCTGGTGGATTGGTGGAGTCTATTAATTACCACCAAGAAAAGAGGGTTTGTTTCATCACCTTCATAGACCCTAATGTGGCCTACAAGTTCTTCATGAACCATCAAATTTTGCACCAATTGGTTATCCATGGGTATGAAATCAACGTTGGCTGGGCAAAGCAACAAAGTGGTCCGTTGCATCGTGACATAATGCTCGCTGTCACTGCCGGTGCTTCCAGAAACGTCTACATTGGAATCCCAAACTCCGCTTCTGGGTTGACTTTGCCTTCCGAGGAGGAGTTGCGCAAAGACTTTAGTAACTTTGGCAGCATGGAACAGATTAATTTCATACACAACCGGGAATGTGGGTTCATGAACTTTTTGCACATTGCTGATGCTATTAAAGTTGTAACCAGTTTTGAGTTTGAGAAAGAGGAGTGCTTGAGGAGATTGATGAAGAACTGCAGATTGGAAACCGAGAAAGAGATTGAAGAGTTTTACAACAAGTACAGAGACTTCAAGATTAGTTTTGCCAAGGACAGATGTGGTAACAGTCCCAAGTTTTCCTTCAAAAAGAGAATAACTGAAGACAGCTTTGGCTACTCAAGATACCTGCGCCACGGCAGTGCTCACTCCCAAAGCAGAAGAGAATCGTCTCTTGGCACAGCCACCGAAACTGAAAACTTTAATAGAGAAACAATTGCTGAGGAAGCTGCCATGGTCTTTGGTATTGTTCACAAGGATGATGCTGACAATGAAGAGCAAGGGGATGCAGTTAACAAATCCACTGAGTTAGTTGATGTTCCTGAAGAAGCTGAAGATGAAGAAGCTGCAAAAGAAGCCCACGAGAATAAAGAGAAGGCTGCCGAAGAAGAAGAAGAGGAAGATGATGAAGATGATGACGACGATGATGTTTCTATCATTATAGGGTCTGACGACACTGCATCTACCACATTCAACAAGGATGTTAAGAAAGGCAGCAGACCACAGCATCATCAGAACAGCAACAACCATCACCATCACCACCAGCACCACCATCACCACCAGGGTCAACAGCAGCACCACAAATCTAAACCAAGGTATCAGAAGATCTATCATGTCAATAACTATTCCGAACCTTCGTTTAGAAGAAGCTCTTCCAATGTTTCGTTGAATAGTTACCTGCACTACAACCCTCAAGCTCCGCCTTCTACGGCGTCTTCCAATGGCCAGTACATGCAGCCACAGCCTGTGTACTTTTTGCCTCATCTTTCCAGAACTAATTCGGCATCGAGTTTTAGATCTCTGCAAAACCAACACATGGCTGCACCACCACCTCCACCACAGCAACAGCAATACTACATGCCTCCATCGCCGCAAGTGAGATATCTTCCTATTGTTCCTATTGGTCCCTCCGGCACCCCAACCACCAACTTGAGCAACCCCTACTCAAGTTCCGGGTCTCAGGTCATGGCTCAATACTTGGCCAAATCCCAATATGATAACCAAATGGTTTATATGATGAATAATGAAGAAGACGGCACACCTTCATTCGACTATGATAATAATAGTAATAATGGTCTGTATTCTAGACGAACTGCTGGTCCTTATCGTCGTGGCTCAAAAAAATAGATTGGGTTTTTTTATCTTTTTATATATATACCTTGTTTAATTGTACTAGAAAGTTAGGGTTTTTATTTCTATTAATAATTGTGAAGTGATAACATAATAGAAAAGTGAAAAAAAAAAGAATGTGAATGAAAATAATAATACATATAATTGGTTTATAGTTTAATACTGTCTAACACTCTATATGACTCTATTCGATCTTCATGACTATCGAAGCATAACTTCCTAATACAGCGCACGTGATCGAACCAACAATGCCCGCTTTAATAAACCAACTCTTGACCTCGCCAATCTCCTCGCGGTTCAACTTCAAATAGAACAAGAATGGCAACGTTAAGCAGACAGTGTAACAAATGGCACTGCCAAGGAACGACACCAACTTACCGAATGACGTGAACATCAACGCAAAGCTCAACAACACAACCATGAACACGAACCGACAGATGATTCTCCAAGGTCCGTAATATTCAACCATCTTGTTTGTGCTGTAGTCGTACTTGACGTAGGTCTTGGTTATCCCGAGTATGTTCTCGTATGACGTGATTATGGGCTTGGTGATTAGCGGGAGTTTGGAAATGGGGAGGATACCCATGAGCAAGCCGAATATCAAGCTGACCCACTTAGGGTAGCGTTCTTCGTTGCCCAATATGCTCTTGATGATAGAGTCGTGAACCAGATTACCAAACATGATGTACCCGGAACTGCCGATGGCGAAATCAAGCACGAATGTGACAAAGAACGACACATTCATGGCACGCGGGTACTTGGATGGTTTGGTGATGTCCAGGAAATACTCCGGTAGCACTGGGTGCAGCCCCCAGATGTTGGTATAGAGCCCGAGACTGAACAACAAGTTCATGAGGTTTCCCGGGAGGAGTGACATGGTTGGTGATGGGGAGAGTAACGAGCCGGGTGATTCTGGGTTGATCAACCCACAGATGAATACTGTAACGATTATGCCCAGTGTGCCCAATATCCCTAGGAAACTGAGAATAGATAAAACATGCAAGGGGAGGAAGGATAATCCGAATAGGATAGCGACAATGATGGTCTTCAACATGACAACGTTGCCAAAGAAGGTCTTGAAACAGTCGGAAAACAACAAGATCAACGTCATACTAGCACCAAATAGGTCAATGACAAAGAAGAATGTGACAAAGTAAGAAAAGTTCTTACCACCGTACTCAAAAGCAATATCGGAGTAAGACTTCAAATGCGGATGCTTCATTTGGATACGCCCGAGGTACTTGGCGGTGGTGTTGGTTAATATGGCCGACGCGGTAATCAAGAATGTCCCACATAACCACCCCGATAGTTTGAATCCATATGGCAAAGACAACATGCCTATGCCGATCAAAGTATTGATTGAGTTGAAAACAGTTTGGGCAACAGTGGAGTTACCCGTGATGACACTAAACGAGTGTCTCTTTGACGTACGACTAGCCACTGGGAGCAATTCGCTAGTCTCATCCTGTGGTATGGGCGAGAATTCAATATAACGAGCAGGGGATGCAGTTGAAGATGTCCTTGAAATCTGGGATTCTTGGTCGGAAAGAACTGCTGCACCTCCGTTGTTTGCAACTAAACTGTCCATATAATCCCCGCCTTGCTCGATCAACGAGGACCCCAAGTACTGCTGGGCTCGCGAGTAGGAAGATGCAAAGTTGTTGAAGGAATTGGCTCCTCCATAATCCAAAAATGAACGGCGTCGCTGTTGCTGCTGCTGGTTCGTGTTAGCGGGGATCGGCTCGGGACGGCTGCTTGGCATGATTGTAGATAAAAGAGCGGGAGTGTGAAAGTGGTAAAGTAGGACGTGAGGCACTCCTTATGACGGTACGTCTCAAAGCAAGGTTATTCCAAAGAAAGTAAGGGTTGTCGGGTTGATTTGAAAGCAGAAAGTTTTTGGTTGCCTGAAATAATTTACTTCAATCTGGGATCTCCCTCCTTGCTTTGTTTATTATCACGCAAAAGAGGAAGAAAAAATTTTCAGAACACCGAGTAGGCCCCCGTACACGACCTTGCCCAAGGGCTATTGTTCGTGACATTCCATGCATAGAACCGAAGGAACAAAAATCACGATCCCGAGAACAATACCGATCGGCAGGAAGAGGAGCTGCCGGTGATCTGAAAATGGAGGAACTGGGCGTCCGGGAAAAAAGAAAGTAGCGTGATCGATGCATGGAGATGAACGAATGCTTCTCGTTAGACACCAAACTGCGAGTTTAGCTATTGATATGTGGTGTGAAGCGGAGTTTTCTTAGGCACTTCAAGATAAGAATGAATCTTCACTCCCGTGGCTGTCTCTCGTTGGCCAGATGCAGCACGATCAGATCACATTGGAGATTGAAGATCTTGAGTGGAATAGCGTCTGGTGATCAGCGACTGGTTCAAGCAGCAGATGGGTATATTCTTTATTTCTGTCACGTAATCAACGAGCCGAGCCAAAGACGAAGTGCTTTTGTGGAAAAGCATTCCACCTCATCTCTCATATATACTTAGAAACGCTTGATCTTAGCAAAAACATTACTCCAGGCGCTTATATTCATGGAGTGTTTGATCATTTGCTAATATTTTATTGCAAGAATTTTCGTCTCTTTAATGGAGTTGACAGTTTGACTAAAAATATGATGGAGGGACGTGTGTCGGAGTAACCAACAAATTAAATCAGTTCAAGGAGTACACACCATCTTATTGATTCCTTAATTACTTTTTCTTCCCTTGACTATACCAGGTTAAGTGATAAGTTCTTTGCCGCTGTTGGTTTATGTGCTTGGGCGCAAGCACGCGGAGTCCGCCGCCTGGGTAGCAAAAGAGGGGAAGGATGAACTTATATCCTGCCACATTAGCAATTAAAGCACCGTTATGCAAGGATCAAGCAAGCTGGTGAACGGGTAAACCCAAGGTTCTATGGGTGTGTAGAACAACGGTGCTAATTATTTCATCGGGTTATTCTGAAAGAAAATCACCTTGATCAGGCCCTGTGGAGCGCTGGGCGTGAAGCTTTCTGAGAGAAAAAGGGGTGTTTCAAAGAGTTTAAAAGTTAGGATAGGTTTATCAAAGCAAGATTCACTTTGTGATGTAGGTGTCAAAAAAGAAGTTATCCGAATCTCGCAGACATGGATGGAGCACAATACTGTGAGCCACCCATCAGATGGCATGCTGACACCGCGGGAGAGTCAGAAACCTCCCAAAAAAAGAAACGCAATGGTAGTATTATATTTGATTGCCAAAAAAATGACGTCCCTCTCCGGTTGGTTGATGCTCTTCGGCATATATCCCTTGCAGATACCTACGCATCGAAACATCACTCATGGGTGCTTTGATTTTGGCCGTGCTGATAGTAGTCCTTTTGAGCCACTTCACTCTTGGACTGGTTTCCCAATCGATTTTATGGTTAGAGTTTTTTAGTGTATGCAAGTGACGATTGTGAATATTATGATTGGGTGCAAAATCCACGCCAACAACAAAGACAGACTTCAAACAACGACTTACACGACAATAGACGTCAAGATAAAATAAAACCTCTAGAAATCGAATAACAGAATCAAGAAAAAAAAAACCCCAAAAAGAAACCAATCGAACCAATAAAAACAACAAAAAAAAAAATCGAAACCAAAAGTGCCTAGTAAAAGAAACGGCATAAACGAATGATTATTTCCGTAGAAACAATTGGTAATGCTCAATGAGAGATCAAAAAAATGTGGTGATTGGCGGGATTGAGGGACTACAGGGCGGGTCTTGATAAGAGCACCCTTCACATGCGACTTTCCCCTCTAATTGTAACTTGAATCCTCAAAGAATTTTGCTGCGACAGGTTACATTTGCACTTGCTTTAGTCACGTAAAGGAGGGTAGTTGCAATCACTGTTTGTATGTCACAGTGATTTTCACAAACTTGAAGGTGTTTTGCTTGGATAGTTCACATGGTGGCCAATTTCGTGGCTAAAATTTCTGGTGGTAGGCGCCCTTTTTTTTTCTTAGTCGTTCGTAATACCAGCTGTTAAGTAGGCCATTGTTAAAATAAGCTACACATGCACACTCTCAAAGTGGGTAGAGTAGTGGTTGAACAAGAAAAAAGGGCGGACAATCTCGAGCATTACTGAAATAATACTGATTGAGTCTTATTTCCTGCAATGTTATTATAATGGGAATTTTGTGTCCCCAATCAAGATGAACTGTGGTCCAGAATTAGCTTTTGTGATGTGTTTTTTAACACGATTGTTCAGTCGCACGATTCTTTTGTTTTCTGTCTTAGCCACTGTACTGATTAAGGAGCTTTTTTTTTAGTTTTGCAGTTTGCGTTACCCCCCTTTTTTCTACACTCAGCTTATAGTGAAGATTGCTTGTGTTTCTGCTGCGTTTGTGTCTCATGCTTTTTCCTTCTTCTTCGATCAGCCACGTCTGGACCCAGGAATATGACATCGATCTTGCAGATTGTTATTTTTTCTTTTTTTTTGTTTTGGATTGCCCATTGGGAGAAATAATATCCATTTGTAATAAACTCGACCAGAAATATATAATCAAGAAAACACACATAGTAATAACAATTACCTCTCTTGGGGTGTCTAGTGTTGAGAAACTTTCTTCTAAAATAAGATATCTCCCACTCCACCCTATAATATCCTGCAATATTTCCCCTTCCATAAGGTGTAGGATATTTTTTGAAGTTTTATTTTTCGTCATTTGAGGGTATAATATTGGAGCCAGAGCGGAAAAGAAAAAAGCAAGCTCCCAATAATTCGATAGTTTTTGTATCAGATAAAATTCCCATCTGAATATCCCTCTTTTGCCTTTTTCCGAACTTGTTGATAAAGAAGTGGTTATTTAATACCTTGCAAATCTTTTCGTCTATTTTTTTTTTATACATTGGATTTCAACTTTTATTTGCTTTGACTTTTTTTTTTGGTTTTCCAGCATTCCCAGTTTCCTTAAAAGAAAAGAAGTGCCACTCAAAAACCACAACAGATTTAGTCAGTCTAATAATATCCCTTACATATCTCCATCATCCAAAAAACCTCCTTCGAAATCTAAATCAACATTCTAGGTCTGGCTAAATTTTCCTTGATTTAAAAGATTCCCAAAAAGTGAAACAACTTCACGGAATCGTTCGCTCCAACAGATTTCATTGTTTGAATATTGTCTTTCTGTTTGTGGCATTGTATTTTGCAAAAATATCCATCAAAGGTCTTGCAAATTCCTTATTGTGCTGTTTTCAAACCATCAAAGTGAAAGAATTTTAACTGATCTTTTTAGTCATAACCCATTTTCTTCTTTTCCTTTTTAATTTGATCTTCTTTTCCACAATTTCGATTGGCACATTTTGATCTTGTACATATATATAAAGCCAAACCCGGGTTCATAAATGAATGAAATTATGACAGCTTCACGTCATTCCAATTTCTATAGTCAAGATTTAGTTGGGGCTAGTTCGAGTTCAGATCACATCACCGTACCACCATCCAATCAACAACAGGATCAGACACAACAGAGTCAAGCAAACCAGCAAGCAACTTCTAACGGTCAACTGCTTCAGCAATCGCCACAACAACAACAAGTACAGGCGCCACAAGTCCAACCACAAAGTCAACCGTTGCCACTGCAGCAGCATCACCAGCAGCTGCAACAACAGCCACAACAACAGACCGCCACTTCTTCAACGCAAGATATTCCGCCAAACTACCCACCGTACACTAGTTCATATCAACAAACTAGAGTCCCTAAGAACTTTCTATTAGAGAATACAAGCTACTATACCATACAACCAGGGTTCCCTCTTGTTCAGACAGCTGATTACTATGCCGGCACGAATGCGACTGCTGACTATCTGAATTCGTTGAACCAGATTATTAGTCCATCCTTCCAAATGAGTTCTGTATCAACACCGGACACACAGAACACTCATCACAGATCCAAATCACAGGTTCATCCGTCATATCAGCAGCAACAGCAACAGATGCTACAACACCATCAACAAGTCCAAGAGCTATTCAATACTCCAGGGGCCGCCGCTAGTGCATACATTCCGGTGAAACAAACCAAAACTGTGGCAGCCAAAACTGACCAGCCTCCACTCATTCAGGATAAGTTTCACCAACAAATTGCCACCGATTCTGGCATCCAACAGCAAACACAACTTACTCCACAACAACAACAACAACAACAACAACAGTCTCAGCAACCTTACAGTAACCCTGCATTCATGTTGTATTCTCAACAGGGAGTTTCGAGCTCTGCCCCGGTTTCCACGTCCTCGTCTTCATCAGTGTTGGGAACTGCAAATTCCAACCAAGCAACTACTCAACCCTTCCAATTTGCATATGGTTCTCCACCAACGGCACTGACCGGATCACAGATGTACTCTTTCCAGAGACAACCACAACACCCTCAGCAAGTTTTATCGATGCCAATTAGAAACACGCTGATATCTTCCGCGCCAGGTGGACCAATTGCTACGACACCAACAATGGCAACCAAGTCTAGAAACTCATCCCTTTCAAGAGCAAGTACAGAAACAGGAGGTGAACGCCAGTCACGTGCAACATCAATAAGTAGTTGTATCCCACAAAATGAGTACCCTGAGCGTGTTGTTCGTCCTAAAGTGGCCACTACAAGATGGGATGACGAAAACACAAACTGCTACCAAGTTCGTGCCAGAAATATCTTGGTGTCCAGACGAGAAGATAGCAACTACATAAATGGGACCAAGTTGTTGAACGTCATTGGTATGACTCGAGGCAAAAGAGACGGTATACTAAAGACCGAAAAAATCAAGAACGTTGTCAAAGTTGGGTCTATGAACTTGAAGGGCGTTTGGATTCCGTTCGATCGAGCATATGAGATTGCACGAAATGAAGGTGTTGATGGTTTGTTATACCCCTTGTTTGTCAAAGACATCAAAGAGTACTTTTTGACAAAGGGTCACAAGTTGAAGAGTGAAGACGATGAACAGCAGCTGCTGGCCCAACAACAGGATATTGAAGAGGACGATGAAAGTACTTCTATTTCAAGCAGCAAGAATTCAGAGAATAAACTTTTGGAAACAAGCGACGTTATAAAGAGCATTGAGGATGGAACGACTGGCGCTGGAATCACTGCTGCTGGGTCTGGTGCTAATCATCCCGGAATGGTAGGTGATGTCAAGTATGTCCACGATTACTTCCAAAGATCACCCCAAGCAAATGCATTGAAAGACGAGGAGCTTTATTACGGATCGACGCAAAATACACCATTGAGTGTTCCAAAGACGTTATGAGTTATAACGTTAACTAATTCTTGGTTTGTTATTATTACTATTGGTTTTTTTTTTCTTCGTTTCTTTTGGTATTCGTTTTTTTTTACTTTTTTTTTGTATGTATGTACTATTCAATTATATACCTTATATAGTCATGAATAATTCTTGTGAAAAGAGATATTGATGAAGCTCATGGGTCTGACTCCACAAATGTTCCTCTTAGTTTCTGTTGTTCCTCTATACTTTCAAACAAACCTTTGAACGTTCCTTTCCCAAACCCCTTGTGATGATGCCTTTGGATAATTTCGACAAACAAAGTGGGTCTATCATGCAAGGGTTTTGAGAATATCTGTAGTATATAATTGCATCTTCCAGTGCGTCTATTCCTTGTGGATGGATCATAATCCACCAATATGTTCAACGATCTCAACACTTCAAAATTCTCGTACAATCTTACGCGGTCGCGTTTTAGTCTGGCTGCCAAGTTGTCATAGTATCTTGCTGATGTGTGGTTGAATTCTATACCACGCTGAATCAACGCCATTATTGTATCGACTATATTGTTTGTTCGGAATGCAATGTGCTGAATTCCTGGCCCTCCATTGAAATCGTTAAACTCTTCGATTTGTCCCTTCATTTTAGATTTGACCGGCTCGTTGATTGGCATTTTAATTTGACCATTACTGGACGCCATCACTATCGAACGCAATGCAGTATACCCCGTAGATATATCCTCTTCATCAACTGACCAGTATTTGTGAAACCCAAATATCCTAGCGTAGAGTCGCGCTTGTTCCATCATTTGGTTCCAACTGTAGTTCTCTACACAATGGTCTAGCACTGATAGACTCACAGGGGGTAGCAAGCTTAACTGGAGCTGGAAATTTTCAGATAGTTCACTCACGGGATTGGAGTACCCAGGTAAAAATGGACCAGTATAGTTGATGTTTTCAATCAAAGTGTGCTGTATATCACAATTGGGGATACTTATTGTTGCCAACTTGACCGACCCGTTCTCATCAGATATTATCTTTGGCAACCTAATAATCCCGCTTCCAGACCTGACAGCTCGTTCAAATATCGTATCAACATCATTCACATTAAAAGCAATATCCATCACCCCTTCTGCGTGAGTTTTCAAGAACCTCTGAATTAGTGTGCACTCCATCATATCATTATAAATATCCTCGGAGTTGTTGACGGTATTGAGAATGAAGTCGTGCAATCTAGCAATTGACTCTTTATAGTCTTTCGAATCGACAATGCTCTTATAGAACTTTTTGCCCAACTTGCTTGAGTCAGGATTAATTGATAAATTCTCTATGCGGTTGTTGACAAAGTCAAAGATCAAATCGTCAGTGGTTAGCTTGAAGTTCTCCATGAAAAAATCCTGGTTGAATCTTTCAAATTTCGCCAAATCATCCTGAAAGTAGGGGAACTTTAGCACATTGTCATCATCAATAGTTTCCAAAGTGTTCACAATCTCCAATATAATTGAACCGTTTTGAGTTACATGCGACCCTACTAGTTTGGAGCCAGTTTCTAGTCCTCTGTATGCAATCTCGCTGAAATCCATAGCAAGCTGTAGATACTTTGACATTTGCTTAGCATTTGAACTGCAAATTTTTAGGGAATGGAAATTGATGAATCCATCGTATGGGTACTTTGTAATGGGGAACTTATTTGTTAATAGCTCTTCGGTGGTGAATGTTGTTAGCGGATCACAGCTGCTGTCGTTAGTGAAAAATGGCAACTCGCTAGAAAAAATTGGATCTAGGTAGGTGGTTGCTTCAATGGTGGCAGCAGATGGGCAAATGGTAACAGTTTGTTGGGAGTCATTGGGGCACGAGTAGGATAAGAGGTCACTCTCATCCAAAGATCTCATTAGCAAGTAGGCAGTATCGGTAGCAAAGCTTGAGTAGAGCTCAAAAGGGAGGACAATTGAAAAGCGTGGAATGAAAAGAACTATAACAAAAAAAAAAAGGAATGGATTTGTTGAAAATTCGTTACAAATCTACAAGAAAATATCAAATGACAGGCAATAGCAGTAGACTCTTATTTTCCTATAAATACTTTGTTGATTATAAAGTTAAAGTAAAGAACAAACACTCTTTCAAGTACTTGTTCTATCAGACATCTCGTAAACGTCATCATAGTTGCGCTTTGTTATGTTCTTAAGTGCTGAACGCTTGAGCACATTCTCCTTACCAAACACCCAGTAAGGATGGAATGGAATGAAAATTAATCCACAGATACTAATCATGGAGGCATCCAAAACTAAAAGAAAAATTTCATGAACCATCAAGTAACCGTTCCATCCTTGTGCCAACTCCACGACTCTGTAAATACAACGAATGTAGACAACAACGACAGCAACAGTAATGGCCAAGGGGAACCAACCAAACAAGCGTGACTGACGGATTTTATAGTACTTGCTGTCATACGTTTCATCCAAATAGTTTGATTTATAACCACGTGTAGATGGGACATTAAACAATAATCTCATAAAGTTTGCAAAATTCTTCTCCACCAAGTGGCTTCTGAGTCTTTCCCCCTTAGAATGTTTGAAGTAGATTCTTATCAAAAACTCAAACCAAAAGAACAAGAAAATGCTCATTGACCCCACTTGGGCTGCAACACCGACTATCATTAGAATTGTACCTGTATTACCAGCAGTGCCGGCTGCTGCAATGCCACCACCGGCAGCCTGAATCAAGATTGTGCAAACATCTAAGGTGATGAAGAAATACGAGTACCACAATGGCGGGAGAATGGAAAACTCACTGCCATGAATGACAACCAATTGGCCAAAGACAAAGTAAATACCTCCCATTATGAATGCTGGAGACACAGTCAAACAGAAACTTTGCATGGTATAGTATCCCAAGTGGTCCTCGTTCCCTACCGCCAATACTCTTCCTAAGAAACCAATAAATTCCATACCATACCCTATGAAGAACGCCACGTTGAAGAACCAGTATTTGGATTTGAATAGCATTAGAATATGGTATAGGAAGATCACAGCATACACAACCAAGTACACAATGTTAGGTGCTAGGTTCAAGTTTTCCCCAAAGTAATTGACTTTATAATCGGAGTCCATAGGTGATGTTGTTGGTGTATAGATTAATGAAGCGTAGTAGCCAGTTCATTGACCAATTTTTATACGTTTTAGAAGGATTGGGAAAGGCTTTTAAATAACAAGCTTGAAGAATAGGCAAAATACTATACCAGTAAAGAATGATAGTTTGTGTCTTGTTCTGAACGCGTATGGCACAGTTGCCGTCTTGCAGATCTAAAAAAACCTCAACTTGATGCATAAGTTTGGGCTCCATGGAGGCTGAGTCCTTTTATGCCTATAGTAGAATTTGGGGGATTTAGTACCAACATCAGACTATATCATCAAGAATCCTACCTCATGCAGTATTTCTTATTCAACTAGAACATCCCCGTAAAACAAATCAGAGGGACAGTGATTTCAACTTACTGAACAGCCTTCATCCCGGAAAACTCAAACTTGATCCCGATGCAAAAAAAAAGAAACTTCGAGAATGCACAATGTTCTAAACTGCAAATGTTTGCTTCATTTGCGCGACAAATGTCGCAAGATGTGCCCTTGCTGACTCGGTAGACCCTGTTGGGAGCGATGGCCAGGCAATACATTCAACGGAAGTGAGTTCCCACTTTATGAGAAGGCCACTAGATAATAACACCAGTTTTAACTAGCCTCTTCGAAGTAATGGTGATTCACCTCTTTCGCCAAGGAAGAATGAGCCAGCCGCGTCGTGCTTTCTTTCTACACTGGGTACAAAATCGAAAAGTGTTCTTATACGTAGCGGCACATCTTTGTCTTTAGGATTTTGGAGGATCACAGGTCATTCTTGCTAATGACGATAGGGTACGTTTTATTTCATTTATTATACACCCTGAGAGCCAGCCTTTCAATGATGCTACTGAGACAATAGGATGCGAAGTGACTATTAAAGTATCGGAGAGAGTCCAGCAGATCCCCGAAAGTGAAAAAGGAATCCACCGGCAAGCTTCGCCCCCAATAATTCGCGTGAACTCCCAAGCTCGAATTATGCAAGTCTTGCATGAAGATTTATTACACAAAGGTTCACTATTATTACACA
>JAJSEA010000348.1:0-20108 GCA_026724345.1 Candida sp. AC06
GAGACTTGGAAGATAAGGTATTCCAAAGTCTTGTAATACTCAGCAGTGCCTTGTGGGTAGGAGTACTTGTGGTCGGTATCGTACTGATCAGCCAAGTATTGTAAAATAGCACCGGTTTGACTGATGGTGATAGGACCCTCCTTAAAGTTCGGATCAGTGATGGTTGGGATACGACCATTAGGGTTCAACTTGACAAACCACTCTTCCTTCGTCTCGTTCTTGTGAATGTCCAAGCTGACGACTTCGTATGGGAGCTGCAAGAGCTCTAAGAAGATGCTGATCTTGTAGCCGTTTGCGGTACTGAAAGTGTACAAAGTAATTGGTTTGGTCATTGTTGAGGAGTGTGGTTGCCGGGGCCATAGAAACTTCCAAGCTAGTGAAGTACTAACAGGTATTTATAGCTCATGAGCAAGGGGGGATAATTAGTAAGCTGTACTGTGGCTTACCCCCCCAGTTGATTTTTTGGGGATAGTATGCGTGCACATAACCTCAGCAAATTGAGTATAAACCCGATAGTATGTGCGGACTGCCCTAAAACCGTTGACTAATTCCGCAACTACAATGGTAGAATGAAGACGCGACAGAGGAAACTCTATTAAGCCAAAGGTATATCTATAGTAGAAACCATAACTCTCAATCCCTCTACAATTCTGCATTTTTTCGGACGGCACGTCTTCCTTGTCTTTCATAGTGTACGTGCCCCATTACCAGTATTAGTATCTGCTCTGTGTCAAGAAACCTATGAAGCCCTAACGATTAGGCGGTACACTGTTCACCCTAGGTAGAGCCGTGTCTCACACTCAGTTTGGATTCATCGTCAACTTTGCATCTTCACAGATACCAAAGGATACATATAAACAGAAGCATTGGTTCATAATGGAAACTAAACATGTAAAAACTTAATAAAAAACCAACTAGGAAAATATTAGGTGACAGAAACAGACAAGCGATACCTGATAACTGAGTATCTTTTATGGTTAATTAGGTGTGACATGGGGACGCAGCCCCTTGACCCATTGCTTATGCATACTTCGTCCTCATACCAGTGTCAGCAATTCAGTTCCAACCGTTCCTAAGGTCTGGGTGATCTTTAGCATACTTTTGAATAAGCTTCCTTCGGATTGCGAGACTAATGCTGGGTCCTCCGAGAGCGGTCATGCTAAAGTCAATTGCAAATAGCATAACTGGTAAATTATAAAAGCTCAAAATAAGTCTATCGTATTTGTGCATCTTGATTCAAGACAAAACTGTGTTTATAGATAGTAGATCTCCTGATCTTACTAGACAGATTTAAATAATTGAAGATAGAAGTGGGACATGTAGTCCTGTTTATATACAAAAATGCACAAGAACCACGCTCCTAACGTAATCCAAGGACATGAGTCGGGCCATAATTGGTGAGAAATCGCCTCACCGTCATCTTCACGTCAAGTGCCACTAGAAAATGGACATTGTTCCAACCGCGTAATTCGACAAAACTTTAATCCGGCCAGACAGCTTTGCGCTCAATGGCGCATCCGATCTGAGTCTATACTTAGCATCTTTCTGCATAGACACAAAACGAACGATGGACCAAAACCATAGACTGACAGTAGGGCGGCAAAGGTCTTTACGACGATACATAGTTTGCAGCGAGAAATCAGACATGAATGAGCTCCTTATTGACGACAATCTTGCTGTATACCTATCTGACCATGAGAGGTGATGCCGTTGAGGAGGTTTTAAATCTTGTAGGAATTTTGTCATGTTGCACGACTAACTTCTACTAAACAAGCATGGTTGGTTCTGCCTGGCTATATCTAAGATTGAAAGCAGTCTATTGGCATAGTAAAGTTGTTAGCAAGAATCGTCACGTGAAATGCTGATATCGCTTTAAACTCTTCTCACAAAATGGTAAAAGTATTGATTAAAAAGAAACACTATAAAGAATTAAAATAAAGGAACCAACTACTTCTTCTCATCATCCAAAGCATCATCAATGTTAACAGGAGAAGTGTATACACTACCCAAAGTCTTACCATCCACAACCTCATGACTAATAGCAATACCAGACAATTGAGCTTGCAATTGCGATCTGACAGCGTGCATCTCCTCTGGGTGCTCGTTCTGCCAAGCTCTCAACTTGTAAGTCTGGCCGGTCAAGTCCCAGTAGATACCTCTGAAAGTGTGGTACAATTCGTGTCTTCCTTCGTAGATAGGGAAAACAATGACCTGGAAGGCAGAATACCATATCCAGATGAAGAAGACAACAACCCAACCAGTGAAGAATGGCTTGGAGAAGACATAACCAGTACGGTACATAGGCATTGGGAAAAGGACAAGGAGACATATGGTGATTGTCACACAAACAATGACACAGAGCTTGAATGCTTTCTTCAAGGTGGCTCTTTCTTGGACGTAGTTCTCTCTTTCGCTTTCAACTAATTGGGAGGCAATGACGGAGATTTGGGACTTAACAGGACTCAAGTTCTCTGGGTCTTCAACTTCTCCCAATGCTTCAGCAAGTTCTTCATCTTCGTCAACTCTGGTGATTCTCAGGTCTAACAATTTCCAGTCAAAGTTTTGTGGCTTGAAGGCAAATGTGAGGATTGGGATAATGACTAACGGGGCAAACAAAGCAACACAGTTACCCGTCAACGTTGGATCATCCATGAATGTGCTCAAGTAAGTGACTGAGCCTTCTTGTTTTTTGGTACAGACCAACCACGACATAATGGCCAAAGCAGTGGAAATAATAGGAGTGAAAGTAGCAGCGTGCCAGTTCTGTTTCTTGGATAAAATAGTCAAGGCTGAAGACAAGACAGCGCCACCGATGATGACACCCATCATCTCGTACAAGTAACCCATGGAGACACCAGCGTAGTAAAGACCAATGGCAAAACCAGCCATAGAATAGGCAAAAATGATGACAGAAATGTGTGAGTACCAGATCAACTTCTTACCAGTGGCGTTAGGGTTGACGTAGGTTCTGTAGATATCGTAAGTCGAGATAGTGGAAACAGCAATCAACTCGGCACTCATAGCGGACGTGACAGCCATGAACACCATAAGCAAAGCCAACACGGCACCACCTTGGCCCAAGAGGGCAGCAGCGGCATTAGGGAGAACCAAACCAGAGTTGACTTCAGCGTCTGTCATTGGTCTTTCGAATGGCCAGTATTCAGTGTTTTCCAAAGCTAAGGCAGAAAGACCCATGGTAAGGGAAGTGAAGGCTGGGACTGGAAGCCAGGCAAGGGAACCCAAGATGTAGCCTTTGTAACTCGAGACAGGGTCAGCAGCGAATGCTTTGTTGAAGTAACCGTTATCCAAGAACACAGTACCGAAGGCACTAATAATAGTGATGACGAAGAAAATACCACCGGAATGAGAGCGCATGGTCAAATAGGAACCATGAGAGTTGCCCTCTCTTGGGTTTGCTTCGGCATAGGCAGTAACTAAATCCCAAACAGCGCCCGGAGAACCTAATTTGTCGGAAGTGGCCCAGGTAACAAAACCGAAAATCATAATCATGATGATCAAGACAGCAGTGTGGGCGTAATCAGTCAAGAAAGTAGCTTTGATACCACCGAAAAGGGTGTAGACCACGACACCTAATGGCAAAAGCAAACAAGCAGCGACGGGGTGCATACCAGTCAAGTCATTGACAGTTGCACTACCACCAGCAAGTAACATGACAGTAACCAAAATGTTTGTACAGAATCCCCAGAAAATGTAGACACAGTGGGTGGCAGTACCATATCTACCTTTGACGATTTCCAAGTATGTGTGCGCAGCAGGGGCTCTCTCACGAGCTTTGATGGCCAAACAGGCGAAAAGGGTGATTTGTGCCGTGGCACCAGCACCGTAGAAAATGGACCCAGCAATCCCATTTGTGAAGACCTGGGATGTACTGGTAAGCAAAGTGGCACTCCATGTCCAACTCGAGACAACGGCCGACGAGATCAATCCGGTCTTCACAGATCTACCAGCAGTTGCAAACTCTTCTGCCGTCATGATTTCCTTGTTGTAACGCTTCAAAGCATAGGTGGTACCAACCATACCGACTGCAAAAACAAATCCCAAACCGACCACAACGGCGTAACCAGCACCTTGTGGCAAGGGAGCAACGTGATCAGACATTGACGTGTATAATTCTAATAAGACGTATAGGCCGGAAAAAAGCAGGACCTAATGAGCAATTGACTGCAAAGACGTTAAAGTAGAATGGTGATGATGATGGTCCAAGATTGAAATATGAAAAGCGCAGGGAGAACCCACCCCGTATTTATGTACCATTTTTGGAAGCTGTGTGAGTTCCGTTATCTCTGGTTTTTTTTAATTGATTTTGCAATCACCGTTATCTTTTCGATTTTGGTATTAGGCGCGGTATAGTGGAAAAGTTTTCATGATGATAATTGCTTGTTAGTAATGGAAGCAAATTTTGCTTTCCGCTCCTGCATTAGCCAAAGCGCGTAAAGTGGGAGAGAACAATGGCAACAGCAATAGCTCTGCCCACACTTTTGCGTAATCTCTGGCTCGATAGATGAAAGACGCCCCCTTCACAAGCGGAAGTGGCTCACCGACAGCAGGGCGCCTGATAAAAATAAAAACCTGCTGCCAGCATCGTATTGTAAGGCAGAAGAAGAAGAAAGACTAGAAAAATTAAAACATTGCCCCCACGAGAGGATTTGCAGTGGATTTAGAAAGTTTAACGACCGGCTTCCACAAGGGCCAATGCCCCCCTGCTCCATTCTCACGCTTGTGCCACACACTAACAGGCAGCAACCTACCAGGAACACACCTAGCTGGTCTTTTCATTGGCACTGCTAAATCTCTTGGAGCAGGACAAGAATAATACAGTCGTATAATTGCAAGACAGGTGTTGCTTCTTGGCCCATGTGTCGATCCACAACACCAGGGCGGAGAAACAACTGACAAAAAATGAGGAAAAACAAGGAGGGCGGAAGATTTTGAATGTCAAGTGGGGTCGTGTTATCGGTACCAGAAAAAGATAGACATGGTTCCCCACCGGGCCTATCAATCCTTCCTCAAGTAACTCATAACCAGTGGTTATTAATTTACCCTAACTCTTATAGACACAAAATCAGTATCGATTGAATAGCCGGAATTGATTAATCTTTAATACAAAACTATGTAACACTATCGTAGCCGCAGTTTACTTTATAGAATGTGATGAACAGTCAAATTAGCCCCCGCCACGCGCCATGCACGTGACAACATGGATTCGTCCTCCACATCACCTATGATGACTCACTCTTACTGGACACAAAACAGGTTATGAATCACAATTGGACATCCGCGGGAATCAGGTCATGGAAGTATGGGGGCAACAAAGTGAAGTGTCAGTTGCTTCTATCCTTGGGTAGTTTTCCCAACGTGCTGAATCTCTTTGGACACAAAGGTTGGCACTAGGGCTGTAAGACCGGCACCCAGCGAGTACAGATCACGCTGAAACCTTGTAGAATTGTGACAAAGGGAAATCTATGTAGCCAAAGGTTCATGACAGCTTCTAGTGAAAAAGAAGAAGTGGCACGTGAAGCACCTGGCTAATAAGACATATACTGGGTGCAAGCAACCCGACTCGCTAAGCTGTGCCACGGAACCCATGAACCCCTAACGGCTAGGCTGTACACTGCTCATCCTAGCTAAAGTGGTGTCTCGTACTCAGTTTTGATTTTGAAGCTTAACGGATTCCTTGCATGTAAAGTGTATATTTAACCTTTTTCCGTATATGTATTCTATGTTTCCTTGGCCACGGCACCTGGGTACTTAGTACCGATCTTCTTCACCTTCTTCTTCTTTTCCTTTGGCTGTTCAACAGGGTAACCTTTCTTTTCAGCTTCTTGGAATTCCTCGTTGGTTTCAAACTCAGTTCTGATAGGGGCAAGCAACTCGTTGATCTTGTCAGCAACACCCAGTTTCAAATCAGGTGGAGCCAATTTACCTTCGACAAAGTCGCTCTTTAAAGTTTCGACAGAGTCGTATTGAACTGGACCACCGAATTTTTCTGGTCTGTCGATGTACAAGTTGAAAGAGCCTTCGACACCGGTCTTCAACTCGTTGATTGGTTGGATGACGTATTCAATGAAGGCAATCAAACCATTGTCTTTTATTTCACCTGGGGCACAGTAGGCGCTGTTGACCTTCTTCTTCACAACCTTAGGTTCTTCAACTATGTCGATCTTGGAGTTTGGATCAGATGCACTCATCTTACCGCCTTGGCCCAAACCTGGAACCATAGGGTTCATCAAATGTGCTCTCTTCTTGTATCCGATACTTGGCAAGTTTTCTTCAGCCAAGACAAAGATCTTTCTTTGATCAACACCACCGAATTGTGCATCAACACCCAAGTGTTCTTCATCGATGGCTTGCATCAATGGGTAGATCAATCCTGACAACAAAGGATTAGCAACTTGCTTGACAACATCCGCACCTGCTCTCTTGGCGTCGTTTTGTGACACTATGTTAGACAACTTGAACAAGTCCATGATATAGTCACCTCCTTGTTGGTAAGAAGAACCAACGACAAACTTCAATCTTTCAATTGGCACGTTGATCGATCTCAAAATGGCCTTGACGACAAACTCGTAGTACTTAGCACGGTAGTTGACAACTTCCAATGGAGCCTTCATGTTGTCCAAGAAGGCGTGCAAGTCAGCCAACAAGACAGTGACCTCACATCCGGCTTTCAAGAAGTGGGCCAACTTGATCATAGGCACAAAGTACCCACAGTGTGGTTTACCGGTTGGAGCAGTACCCCAGTAGACCTTGACTGGTCTGTTTTCCTTTTCCAAAACGTCCTTGATGATCTGGCCATTAAGGGTTTCTTGCAAGCCTTTGGTGATTAAGTTGTATTGTTCGACTGGGTCTGTTAAAACGGTCATTTCTAGTGTGGTATTATGATGGGGACGACTCCTAGCAGTCTAGATGGGTGGGAGATACTTGATGATTCATAGTTTTTTTTTTTTTTTTCACTGCAGTCGGAGGAGCCATGCAAAATTTTCCTCACGCTTTTGGCGACGCACCGTATTTTTTAGTATGGGACTGCACACAAGCACAGGAAGGAAGTAAGAGGGAAAAAAAAAGGGCTGCCAGAAATCAAATGTGGATGATTACGCCCCCAACCACTATCACTATCACCAACATACCACCCACCACCGTCACCCCTTCTGCAATGAACCTGGATAGTCTCAAGAGGTTTTTGGTTGAAGTCCCGCTGAAATTGCACTTCAAGGATTCAACCGGCATTCAGCACTATATATTCAAAGTCCTATACTATTCAGCCACCAACGACGGCGAGTACTTGCAAACCCTTTTCCCCAACATATCCACCGACGATGCCTACGACATAACCACTATATACGACGTCCCTATCGAAACTGAGCAAACAAGGCCATTCTATAAACAAGTCAAGGCGGAATACACCCATGCTCGAGATAAGGCGTGTGCCAGGCCATTTGCAGCAGGCGAAAGGGTCTACCACTGTCTGGACTGTGGATTTGACGATACCTGTGTGTTGTGTTCCTACTGCTTCAACGAAAAGGACCATTTGAGCCATAATGTCACCAGCTACCAGTCGCGTGGCACGTCCGGAGGAATCTGTGACTGTGGCGATACCGAGGCATTTGTTAACACCTTGCACTGCAAGTGTCAAGTTGACGACGAAGAAGGCGAGGAGTTAAATGACACGTTAGAATCATTACAAAAAACCATGGCCATTGCGTTGGATTACGTGTTGGACGTGACAAACTATTCCCTATTGACATTGCCATTCATCCACACAGAGTTGTGCAAGGGCTACCCGGCTGTGAACTTGGAGCAATTATCTGACTATTCGTCATTGCCCAAGGAATCCTACGGCGGCGCTGAAGATATAAACTCAACCGATAAGTGGTACTTGGTGCTATGGAATGACGAGTTCCACAATTTGACTCAGGCCATGAACGCGATCAAGGATGGAACAGGCGTTAACGAAGCTCGCGCTCAACAGATTGCCAGGAAGATTGACCATGACGGGTACTGCGTGTTAAAAGAGAGCACAACCCCAAGAGCCCTTGCGCGTTCAAAGAAATTGGTTGAATCCAATGGATTAGTAGCTACCATTGTTTCTGCCCGCGATTTTTTAAGGGAGAAAGTATGTGTGGCGATCTTGAATTGGTTCAATGATGTGTTGAACTCGCATAGTCTGAAAATCAGCAAATTTTCCCAGACCTACTTTGCCGAGTTGTTGTTAGATTCAAGCTTCGAGTTCTCTAATGTACTCCCTGCTAAGCTCCTTCTGGCGGCATTCAGAGTGAGTTCAGATGATGAGAAACGCACGTACTTTGAGAACGGTATACCGTATGAGGGGAAACTAGTCAACTTGAATTACCACGAATTGAAGCAACCCGTTGAGTCGTTAAACTTGTATGAATCCATTTCCGATCTCATGAATAGCAAAATACAGTTGGATGATCTCAAAGGATCAAGGTTGCAGTTGCTTCTAGCCTTCCAAATCAGGTTCCCCAAGCGTATTCGTAAGTCATTAGGTTCATTGCTTGTGCCGTACTTGGTCAAAACCCCTGAGCTCAAGCAAGAGTTTGCCGATCAGGTTGTTGAGCTCTACCCTACCTTGTTAAGCATGTATGCATTGACCGATAGAGAGGAAGATTTGAATCTTCTCAATGACATTGCGTCACAGTTGTTCACTTGTCCGCAAACTGTTCGCACTATTTTGGAGAACGGCAAAGTTGATAACATTTTGGGACCATTGGCGAAACTAGTTGAAGAGCACAGCTCAAAGTATGATCCAAGCAAGGGGTATGGGGTTTACAGCGAGTCGTACCCCAAATCACAACAGCGCAGACGACTCAGAAAAGCCATCAGTCATTCGTTCAAGAGCTTGACGCATTTTTTCTACCCTGCTGTGTCTGGTGACAGCATGGTGAATTTTTTGAAACCCAATACTATTAGATTGTTGATTCTATTGTTGAGAAACTTTCAAGGTTTCGCGCCGCTAGTGAGAAAGTACGGAGACCATGTTGAGATGGATATTGTTGACTTGTCAATATACTGGGACTTTACTCTTCCAATTTTAAGTTCCATGAAGAATCTAGCCGTGGCAATGTGGGATCAGCCGGAAGTTGACAATGCCACAATCAAGTTGCTCGATTTCTTGATCAAACAGCCAAAGACGGAAACGCAACCGGGCGTGCTTCAATTTCAAGTGAGCAAAGAACCAGTTGGGTTTGTCAATCCTTTGAACACGTTGTTGTCATTTTTCTTGGAGTTCCGTGATATTCAAACTTTCCAACCATTATTGGAAGCGTACAAGTCTGACTTGGTGGCTATTACCGATGTCTCTTTGAGAAGTATCGTTTTAGGGTCCCAGGTGCTGACAGGGTTTTGGATTAGAAATGGAGCCGTTGCCTCGCGTCAAGCAACTTTGTACTTTGGAGCCTTCCTTCCAGAATTCACATTTATACGTGATTTCCATTTGAACCAAGTTGCCGTGTTGTTTGAAGACCCGGAAAAGGTGTTGATGAATTTCTTGGAAAGATGGGAGTTGTATTCTTGGTTCAAGAACGAGGTCAAGTTCGATAGAACAATCTACGAAGAACGATTCTTCCCGATTGTTGAACGATTCATATCTTTTGCATACAATTTGTTTGTCGACAGAAGTCTCTTGATCAAAGAATCTCCACAGGAAGCAGCATTGAAGAAATTGAAACGTTCCATCGCTTATGCCTTGTGCGAAGAAGCAATGGCTTATACTCCGTTGCGCGACAAGCTCGACTCCGACGTCAAGAAGCTTGATGAGTTTGATGACATTTTATTCGAGGTTGCTGATTACCAACCGCCATCAGCATTGGTTGACACTGGATTGTATCGTTTGAAAGGATCGCTGTACAAAAACTTGGACCCGTTGAGCATATTGCTTGATCCTGGTGATTTCCAAGTGATCTCAGAAGTCTTGCTCAAGAACACGAAGAAGAAGAGAGACGAACCAAAAGTGTTGACTCCCGTGATTATTGAGTCAGGAGTTGAATCCATTGACAAGAGAATTGGGGATTTCGCCAAAACCTTACAGTTTGTCAAATTGATTTACAAGTTTTTGCAAGTTGCCATTGACACTTCCAATGAGACCTACCTTCCACATTTGTTGCATTTAATACATGCCATTATATTGGACGACGAAAAGATTCATGGCAAGCAATACCTCAACGAGAACTTTGTTGATATCCCAGTGACTGATTTGTTGCTCACAATTGTTGAATCCAAAATGTCAAAACAGGTATGCGAGAAAGCCGATTTCTTGGTTGACCAGCTAGTGAGCAAAGACAAAAGAATTGTCGACAGCTTGGTTGACTGCTTTGGCGAAGAGTACATGCAAACATACAAGAAGAGGAAAACAAACTTGTTTGAATCGGAAGCAAACAGGAAGAAGAGACAAGCAGAGGAAAGAAATAACAAGGTCTTGAAGAAGTTTTTGAAACAGCAAGAAAAGTTCTTGAATCAGAATAAGGACTTGACTTTTGAAGCTGCGGGTAATGAAAAGGTCAGCGCTGGTGACGATACCAAGAACTTGCGCACTTGTGTTGCATGTGGTGAACTTGAATCGTTTGAAAAACCACTCGGTATTATGGTGAGCAACACGAAGGCGCCTATTTTTTGGAAACTTCCACCGCTCGCGGGTGAGGCGTTGTCGGCTGCTTATAAGGAATGGGACAAGGATTTGTTGCTCCATTCTAACGCCGACGACTACGGCATCGGTTACGACACCGGAGATGCCCCACCTACTTATGGCAATGATTTTGAAGCCCGAGTCTTGTCTACATGTGGTCACAGCATCCACTACGAGTGTGTTGCTAGAAGAACTCTTGGGATCTCACAGTACCCTTGTCCATTATGTCACAATTTGCATGAGTCGTTTATTCCATCATTCATGGGCAACTTGGATGTGGAAGTGCCCAGAGACATTCTTTTTGGTCCAACCGAGCACGTTAAGTACAACCAGATTGTGCAAGGTGCAAATTCAAACTCTAAGAGAACTCGTTTGTTGGAAGTGTTTGTCAAACTGGAGCACTTCTCAGAGGCTAGCAGAGTTCTTCACGGCGTTGTTGAAACTGCTGGTACTGCTTTGCTGAGGAAAAAGTATCTATTCCCAGGAAGTGGACCAAATGATTCCAAGTTTAACCGATTGATGGATTTGGGTAACTTGCTTGCCGATACCATAAGAATGAATGAAATTGCCACTAGGCTTAATGGAGCGGAAGGATACACTGACTTTTTGTCACAGATTCCAGGATCAACCAAGACGCTTTTAATTTCCATTATCCAGCTTCGGTTGATCCACGAAGGCAAGACGTTCTCTCGTACATTAGAAGGAAATGCAGTTGATTTCTCCAGAGAAGTTTGCCAGTTTTGGGATGCCAATACACTCCTTGATAGCGTATTCAACGAAGTGGTTGTTTTGTTCTTCCAAACAGATGAATCGTTGTCTACATTGGCAAAATGGGGTATGGCAAAGACCGTCAGTATTGCCGTTTACTCAATGCTAAACAGGTACGAACACGATGAAGAGTATTTCAAGTCTATTCAAAGTGGATTAGGCGAGACTGATTCGGCTGATGACGAAACCGTTGAGGCATTCTACCAGTTTTTGAGCAACGTGTTGTTTGCTAACGATAGACACGTGCGTAAATTCAACAAGGAGATGTCAGTGTTGCTTTATTATGCAATTGAAAGGATCTTAGGGGTATTTTTGAGACAAGTGATAATCTTCCAGGATGCGTTGACCATCAAGCAACAAGCCGAGAACACTTATGAGAGCATCCCGGAACTCGCACAACTAGGTGAGAAGATCGAATTGCAGACGAGATTAAGCGATACCAAAGCGTTGACCGATGTACTCCAAATCCCATCATACAACGAATTGATCCTTAACTTGCTCCGCTCAGCAGACTCCTTAGAGACTAATGTCTTTGACATCTTATGGAACGCCAAGATCCCCAAGCACATGAACCAGAAGATCTTGTCGTTAGATTACCCCGGCATGGTCCATTTGACGAGCTTGCCACTCGACTATAGCGCATCCATCATGAAAGCTCCGCTGTCAGTATCCCGCGAGAACTTCAAGTGTTTGGTGTGTGGAGCATGGATAAAAGAACGCGGCACCATGTCGCACATGATGATGTGTGCCTCACAGACAGGCATCTTTTTCAGCCCAAGCACCAATGGTTTCAAAGTGTACGTGTACATTGGCCACAGCCCGATCGGCATCCGACTCCCTGCTCCGTACTTGACCAAACACGGTGAGGTGAAGACGAGAAGCTACAAGGGCAAAGCCACGATGAACGAGTTTAGATTCGCGTATTTGAATAAATTGTGGGTCACGCAAGGATTATATGCATTCGTCACCAGGAACTTGTTTGGGTCTGGTATTGAACTCGGCGGTATCAATGTGAACTTTGACGCGGACGACGTGGAAGCAGAAGAAGAAGAGGAGGAAGAAGACGATGTATTTGTCCAGTTTGGTCCTGACGACGAAATCGATGATGACAATTTCATGATTATGTAGGAATGATGTGTGTTTCCCATTCGTGCAATACATGTATAATATTTAAATCTATAAAGTTTCCCAACCACCTGGGTCCAACACATTTTCCAAGTTTCTAACTATACAGTTCTGGACATTGTGCTGAAGCCAGACATTCCTCATGAAGTCATCATACCGGGGCTTCATCAAATGCAACGCCTTTGATTTTTTACTCTCGTCAGCAATCTCACCGTGCTCGTCCAAGAACGGCGCGTTGTAGAACGATCCACCGTTCTTGTGTAGCAAAAGCAAGGACCTGTCTTTGGGCAACAAGAAGATCCCGACGTCATTGGCGCATTCTTTCAAGTAATGCGTGGTGCACTGGCCCTCGCGGCACCCAATGGCCTGCTTCTGCACGTCCACGACGTCGCCGCAGAACAAACAGATCGCGGGGTCTTCGATCGCCATGCTGGGGTTGTTGTGCTTGTCCAGGTAGTAGTACTTGGTGAAGAAAAAGTCCAACCTCTCGGGGAGTTCCACGAGTCGGACTATGCCCGGGTACTCCAACTCTTTGCGCATGTGGAGGGTGTTCTTGGTTTTGGAGACGTTGTTGGAGAAGTTGATGAAGTCGTGGAAGATCCGGGACTCGCAGGACTCGTGGTCGTTGAATGCACGCAAGTAGTCACAGACTGGCTTGATGTTCAAAAAAGTGCATAATCGATCAGCTTCGATTTCGGTTTCTGGGTACAACGTAAAGTCAATGTTGTCGATATTGGCACACTGCACGTATGCGTAGATTGCGGCTCTTCGCAAGAAGGGCGTGGCAACTCTTACCAACATGGAGTAAATGACTTCTCCGAATCTCTTGTCTTCAATCAAGCTAACATTGGCAATATCGTTGAAAACCCACAACTTCTTGAAACATGCAATCACGTCTTCCGCTACGTTCTGCGGAATATCGGCAATTGTGGGGACATCTAGGATAGAGTACGCCCAGTTCTTCTTCAAGCAGTTCTCGCTGATTTCTTTAACTATGATATTCAAACTTTGAATCAAATGACCAACAAACGTTGCTTCCAAGATACAATTGAATGAGAATCCCAAGGTCGGTAATGGAAGTACACTAGCCAAACAATGAAAGAAATCGGCTTCCAAAATAGAATTGTTAATCGAGGATTTCGATAATGCAAATATGTGAGCAAAGATCTTGGCGTATGCGTCGGTTCGTGGGTTTGGGAGATCTGACCAGTTCTTAACCTTCATCAAGATGCTCGAATTTTTAAACTCATTCAACGTTCGCAAGTTGATCAAGGCATTGTTTGAAAGCTGGTGGATGATCAACTTCCTATCCGTAGACACACCACGCAAGGAAATCTCGATAGACTTGATGGTGTCCACGAGAATCAAGCTAGAGTCCGCCTTGACTATCTGCGGAAAAGTAAATAACGACAACACCTGGAACATGTTGTTCAACAATACGCGGAAATGTCTTTGTTCAGCTGAAAATTCTCTTGAAGGATCCATCGACGAGATCATCTCCTTGCCAATGTTTGTCAAGATGGAAGTAGAGTCCAACTCTTGCTCCGACACTGCCGCAAACGTATCTACCCATTCCTTGTTCTTTGCATGGCTAATATCCAAATCAGCAAATGTGTTCTTCCCAGAATGTGGTTTCAAGAACTCCAGCAAGCTCCTATCATTGCCTGACCACAAAAGCGGGATAAAGATATTGTTCAACGCTTTACAAAGCGGACAAAGAAACTCTCTTCGGTCAACATTCTCGGGAGTGTTTCTCGTGATTTGGTTCTGTCTGTTTCTGCTATTGTTGAGGTAGTTGAGGTAGCATTGGTAATGCATTCCGTGACCACAACTCAGCGACACCACGTGGCTTTCGACGTAGTCGTTCAAGTTGAACCCAGGGCCAATCACGCTTCGATTGCTCGTTTGGCGCATGAACGAGTTCCATTTATCAGTGGGAGGGTTGTTGTGTAGCAGTGGACCACCGTCCACGTCGCTCTCGTGCGTGTTGAGGTCGACATTGTCTGAAAAAGCCTTCAAGAACCAATACTCGTCATCAAATGGAATGTTTCTGAACTCAGAAGACTTGGAAATGTAAGTAATGATACCAAAAGGACCAGCATCTTGAGCAGCGTTTTGACATAGCATACAATGGCTCTCGGGGAACTTCCAAGCAGCATGGTCATCCGAGTAGTTCTCCATCTCGATATCACTATCACATTCGAGGTTTTCGTAAAGGTTCTTCTTGATAAACAGTGATTGCTGTTTCTTGAATTTAGCCATTAGCTTGGCTTGTCTCTCTTTAGCAATACGTTTCTTCTTGCCGGCTTCATCTTCATGGTTGATCTTATCTGCGTCCAATTCAACCACCTTCAGATCAAAGTCCTGTCTTTGTGTCTGCATCATGGTAAGCACTTCGGGGTCCCTTTGAATCAAAATCTGGAATATGCTACGAATTTTGGTGTGGGTGGATTTATGCTCTTCCTTGAGGAGGATCTGGTACAACAAGCATGCAATTGACGTGTGGAAAGTCTCAGAGACGTTAAAAAACTTGTCTGAAAACTGACCATACTTGTCAACGTCTACCGTTTGCTCGAGACTGCAAACATGAATTAAATGCAACACTGTTTCTAGCAAGCTTTCAACTTCCGTCTGGTTGTTGCAAATATAAAGTAACGTCTTGATTATGAAATGGTTGAAATGCAATGAGGTGGAAAAGTTGCCAATATATCTGTAAATACCCAACTCCTCGGGGTTCAACTTTTTTGGTTCAATGATGATGTCACCAACGGGCTTGCAGATTCTCTTACTGATTCTTTCCTTGACAAACTTAATGGCATCGTCCTTGATGTTTGCCGTGTAGTGGCAATAGTAAGGGTTGACTTCGTCAAGGTACTCGTTCTTTAGGTAGTACACACCAAAGTCGTTTGACCCCTTAGGAGCTTTGAAGGTTGTCATCTCCTTCAAAATAATCTCGAATCTTCGATCGGCCACGATGTGATCTGGCATCTGGGCGCAAAGCTTGGTGTACCCCATAGGACCGAAACACAAATTGTGCATGATTTCTCTTTGCACTTTAATCTTCAATAACGTCTCTTCATCGTCTCCTTTCAAGTGGATGTCTTCGGTCAATAAATGGATAAAGAAATTCAAACACTCTTCAAGCATATATGGCAAGGTCTTCTCGTCATATGTGTTCGACTCGGGGTTCTCTAGCCAGTTATCCAACAAGATCCAGCGGTTCAAGATCAAGAATGTCACCACATCGGGGTGGTTGAAATTGGCAAAAACTTGAATCAAGAACAAGTCTCTCGCATAGCCATAGTCTCGAAGACTCGTATTTTTGTACAACTGTAATTGTGACTTGACACTAAACCCATTCCTTACCCAGAACCCAGCCTTTATCTGCGACATAAGAACAATGGTTTTGATAGGATAGTCAAACAAAGAAACCTCAAGACTGCCGAATTGACTTGGAGGGTAAGCTTTCTTGACGTTGTCGAAAACTTCCACCAACTGAGATATATCACTGAACTTGGCAAACTCAATTAACCATCCTAAAAATGAATGCACTGGATGCAAGAAACTAACCTTATCTTCATCAACCCTGCTAACCTGGATCAATTCGCCCGTGTATGGCTCTTTGAGAAACATTTTTTCCATGTGCATGTTAATATCGACTTCGTTGTCCACCAAACCAGGCAACTCCTTGTTCTCAAGTCGACACAAAAACGTAAGCACGTACTGGATAGCAAGCTGGTAGTTGCGTAGTATGCCCAATGAATCAGTCTCGCGTGTTGTTTTCAATGCACTCGCAATCACTTCACCAAATTGGTAAAGCACCAGCACGGCTTGGAAGAACGCCGTGTAGTCTGGGCTCTCGTACTCGACGTGGTTGGTCTTCTCGCGCTTCATCACCGGTCTGCCTTGGAACAAGAGCAACATGTCACACGTCATGGGAACTACGTTGCTGTTGGGGATGAATTTGGAGTTCTTGCTTCTTGTCAAGATGTAACTGATATCAAAGAAAATTTGCCCCCACCTGCGGTTCTTCAAGCTTTTGATGGATACTTGGTGGGTGACATCGATATCCTCGGGAGATCTGATACTTCCAGTAGTCAAAAATGAGTAAATAGATGATAAGATTCGGGTGAGGTCACCATGCTTGATTATTTCTGCCGAGTTGGTAGGACAGGTAAACAATTGGGTGGATAGCGTTGGCATGATACTGAGCTCGGGTTCTCTGTCCATTATAAGGTACATGTCGACAATTGTTGGGTAGATGTCCACGTACTGGTAACAAATGATGTTCTTGTAATGCAAGTTGATAATCAACGACGTGGAGTACATGTCATGCAACAAGGCACGAGTGGCTTTCCAAAGACGTACGTCCAAGTAGATCAAGTACTGGAGTCTGGACCCGTGGTGGCTCACGTTTCTCTCATACTCACTCATGTCTAGGTTATAATCACATTCTCGACAAAGATCTTCGTCCAATTTCCACTTTGAGGTGTTGAACAACCAATGTGAATCCTCATTGCGATCTCTTGATGGAATTTTAGGAATCTTCAAAGTCGGATCTAATGTGCCTAGCTTGTAGGTATAACTTTCATCGCATTTTCCAGTCACCAACAACCCGTTTTGCCATTTCTCACAGAATGCTCTACAGAACAAGTTCTTTGCCATGGTGTTGGTCTTGAAAAGCTCACTTTCGGTGAAGTCGTTTAGCCACACGACAATCTCATCCAACATATCTTCACGGAATACGTCTCTGTGACTTCTAATACACGTAGCCAATCCGGTGGAACTAAGAATCTTTTGTCTTTCCAATAGGAGCTTGATGTTCCTAGAACTAATAACTTTAGCCTTCCCGAACTTTTGTACTTTATCAGTAACCATGATGGCAAAATCCTTCACTTTCTTACTTGCCAAATGCACTCTCTGGACAGCATCCCTATAATACCTTATCTGATCGTTGTACAACATCAAATAGTACTGGTCGTTATTTGCATCCACGAACCCGGGGTCAAAACACTCGTACTTCCTCGGATCCAACGTACTATTAATCGTATTCAACTCAATAGTCGCCGCCGTCGTCTCCTCGGGGTCCTCAAACTGCAAATCGCACTGCACAATTACGTCCACCATGTAGTCCAAGATCGCGGCAATCGTAGCTAGGATCGACGCGGCCAAGTCCTCGGGCAACTCGCGGTCGTATATCGGCACCTCATCGTCGTCCTCAACCACGTTCGCATAGGGGCAAAACAAGTCCCGCGTCCACGCCTCGGGGTCACCGCAGTCACACACCCCGCCGTTCTCCCGCTGGCAGATGCCGATGTGCACCTTGTGGCCCTCGTGATACTCGGGCTGGAAACAGTGCGAGCACAAGGCACAGGTATCGTCGAACCCGCAGGTCAAGCAGCGGTGGATCGGCTCGCCCTTGCGGAAGATGCGTCCGCAGGGCAGGTTCCTATGGAATGCCCGGTGGTTGTGTGTGTTGTGCTGGAGGTTTGTCTTGGAAACAAGGGACTTGTAGTAGTTGTTGAATGTCCAGTCGTACTCCCGCTCGATCTTGTCCAACATGTCGTCGCGCGTGTATGCCCGGTCTGTGAACGAGTTGAGGAAGAGCCAGTTCAAGTAGGTCCCGTTATTCGAGATCGATAGGAAGAGGGCCTTGCGGATCTGTTTCCGGACGTCTTTGGTGAAGTCAAAGTTGGCATTGGTGGGGAGCTGCAATAGGAATCGCTTTAGTGAAAACTCACGGGTGTTGCCGTTGTCGTCGTGGTGGTGGTGCACATCCATGGTAATTGATTGTTTTTAGGGCACCCAATGGATATCGTGGTATTGGTTGTTTGACGGACTCCCTTGGTTGGTGGCTAAAAGAAGAAAAGAGTATTTGGACGGCAGATATCTTGCCACAGGGAAAACTGAGTGGTTTCCCGCCCTCACATTTTTTTTTCACCGCGACCACACACTCCCTCCTTGCAAAATCAGATTAGAAAAAAAAAAACGAGACAGCCAACCGCCAACCAACCCTTGGCAACAACAACAACCACATTATCAATTCATCAATGTCGAGTCCAGAGAAGTTCTACTATCAGCCCAGCATCGAGGCAAACAAGCAGAAGTTACAACACATCCACGACGTGGCGTCATTGGCACTAGGCGTGGGGTCGGGGATCTTGACCCTAGAGTCCTTGAACGGGTTCTTGTTCTACTTGGCGGGGATCACGGCGACGAACGTCTTGTTCTACATAATATGCGGTGAAGGTAGACCCGGAAAGTACTTCAAGAGCCCCATACAGGAGGTATTCTTGAATGGCGTCTTCAGCAACCTTGCCGGGTTTATCATGATGTGGTGTTTGGTGTATGCGTTGGTCAAGTCGAGTTTATAATGGGTCAGTCAAAACTTTTCTGTAAGATATCGTTTATAAATGATATGTATAAATATATGTAAACGAAAAACAACAACAGTCAAAAAAATAAGGAATCAAACTTATTCGTTTAATGTAACGTAGTTGGCTGGGAACAAACCGATCTCACCAGACTTGGAATGCTTGCCTTTCCACCAGTCGTCATCCACAAACTCAATGTCGACAATCACGTCACCTTCGGCAAATCCAATCTCGTTATCTTCGTCTTTTTCGTAGTCGTATTCAGCAGTAGCGGACTTGGAGTCACCCTTTGGTTCTGGTTCATCTCTGGTTGGCAAAGATGGGGCGGCAGGAGCGCTGGAAGCACCAGCACCAGCACCAGCACCAGCACCACCTTCGTTTAATGTGACGTAAGTGGATGGGAATAAACCAACTTCTCCGGTCTTGGAGTGCTTACCCTTCCACCAATCATCATCGACAAACTCAATCTCCACAATCAAATCACCTTCAGCGAAACCAATTTCATTGTCTTCATCCTTTTCATAATCATATTCAGCAGTGGCACTAGCAGACTCCTTCTTTGGTTCTTCAGCTTGTGGAGCTGGTGGGAGGTTTCTAGCTGGCAAACCTGGAGCTGGGATAGAAGCAACAGCTGGCTTTTCTTCTTCTTCTTCTTCCTCTTCTTCTGGTTCTGGTTCAGCTTGTCTGACCGGTGGAGGAGGCAAGTTTCTAGCTGGCAATGATGAGATTGGTTTTTCGTCTTCCTCTTCCTCCTCTTCATCTTCTTCTGGTTCAGGTTGTCTAACTGGTGGTGGGATGGTTCTGGCTGGGAATGAAGGTTTGTGTTGTTCTTCTTGTTCCTCCTCCTCTTGCGCAAGCTTAGCTTGTTGTTCAAACTTCTTGGCTAAATCAGAAGCATGGTGTTCTTCTTCTTCGGGTTCGTCGCCTGGTTTGACGACATCATCATCGCCATGTTCCACAGTCTTGTACTTACCTCTCTTTTCAGCCCAGATCTGTGCCGGTGTCTTACCGTTCTCAGCACCAAAGTTCCTCGACAATCCACCCACAACTTTGTCCTTCTTAGCTTCAGAAGATTGGGCACCGAATACTGGCTTGGCACCAAAGGATGGACCACCGTTTCCAGATGCATTGGCTTTGTACTTGTCAGCAACAGAGTTTGCAACTTTAGGTTTTGGCAA
>JAJSEA010000034.1:0-55580 GCA_026724345.1 Candida sp. AC06
TATTATTATTTGTATTGTATTTTTCATGTTGTTTATCTTTGTCGTCTAAAAAAATATATACTACATAAAAAACAGAAGGGCTGGTTGGATGGATGGGGGTGGTGGAAAATTTTGTTGCATTACACTACACATTCCTTTGCCATACACACATACACCTGGCTAATTCCATGTAGGGGGGGTTGCTCCTCATTCGTTTGTTCGTTCTGGGCTAAGCGAGTTGCGTTGAGATTTAGTTGTTACGCGCGTGTTTGTCTTTTTGCTTGAGCTCAGGGCGTATGCAAAAAAAAAAACGCACACAAGTGTTGTCCAAAAGTACACGACTAACATAGAACTCCCAAACAACAACTGTTGAAAGAGAGAAAGAAAGAAAGAAAAAAAACACCAAAATTTTTCTTCCCCTTGATTATTCTAATTTAACCTTAGTCATATTCTACTGATTCTATTTCCCTTGTCTGTTAGATACCCTATTAATCACTACCAATCATGCCAGAACCAGTTGGTATCGCCAATTTACCAAACCAAAGGTATGTCTCTCACACACGTCCTACCCTGCAGAACAACAAAAGGGTTCACACGAAACAAATAACACGATCAAATTGTTTTGTTTTCGTTTTGGTGTCTCTCTCGTTTTTCTGCTTCTGCTCGTTTGACAACCAATACTAACCAAGAACAAACAGATACAAGATTGTTTCCAATGAAGGTGCTACCTTCACTATCATGGTTGCTGGTGAGAGTGGGTTGGGTAAAACCACATTCATCAATACCCTTTTCCAAACCTCTTTGAAACCACACCAAGATCCGGGTCTGAGACACAACAAATTCACATCACCACACCAAACCGTCGAAATCGACATAGTCAGAGCTATATTGGAGGAGAAGAACTTCAAGATTAGATTAAACATAATCGATACCCCTGGGTTCGGTAACAACGTCAACAACCACGATTCATGGGTGCCAATCATCGACTTCATTGACGACCAACATGAATCGTTTATGAAACAAGAACAACAACCTTCCAGAATTTCCAAAAAGGACTTGAGGGTTCACGCGTGCCTTTATTTCATCAGACCAACCGGTCACTCTTTGAAGCCTTTGGATATCGAAATCATGAAGAAATTGTCCACCAGAGTCAACCTTATCCCGGTCATTGCCAAAGCCGACACTTTGTCTCCTCAGGAATTGGACACTTTCAAGACCAGAATAAGGGAAATTATCGAGGCTCAAGATATCAGTATCTACACTCCTCCTTTGGAATTAGACGATACGGCAAGTGCAGAACACGCTAAGCAATTGATTGAGTCTATGCCATTTGCAATCATTGGGTCCGAAGAAGAAGTAGAGGTCGGTCCAGGTCAATTCGTCAGAGGTAGAAAGTACCCTTGGGGTGTGGTTGAAGTTGAAAACGACCAACACTGTGATTTCAAAAAGTTGAGAAGTTTATTGTTGAGAACAAATATGTTGGACTTGATCTTGTCCACTAATGAATTGCATTTTGAAACTTTCAGATCTCTTAAATTGGGTGGTGACGAACAAGACGCAAACGAGGAAAACGAGGGCGTTGAAGAATTGACTAACGAAAAGGGTGAGGTCATCAAGAAGCCTCCTGGATCAAAGAAACCAAGAAGATTGCACAACCCTAAGTTCAAGGAAGAAGAAGATGCATTGAAGAAGTTCTTCACTGAGCAAGTTAAGGCAGAGGAGCAAAGATTCAGACAATGGGAAACCAACATCATCAACGAGAGAAACAGATTGAACCAGGACTTGGAAGAAATGCAATCCAAATTGAAGACCTTGGAAGAGCAAGTTAAAAAGTTGCAAATCGCCAAACGTTAGAGCTGTTTTGTCTTTCAGCTGACAAGTTTTTTGCTAGGTTATTATCTTTTTGGTTCTCTGTTTATTTTTTGATGATTGGTTTATATTCTCTATACTTCTGTTCTCCTTCTCTATTTCTTTGCTACAAAGTTTTATTTGTATAGTAATGTTTGTAATAAAAAAAAATGAAAACTACATTATCTTAGAATCGTGTTTATTACTTGTATCACGTGGAAACGCGGATTTTGAAATTTATGGAAAAAAGGTAAAAAAAGCAGAAAAATAAAGGGGATATGGGCGGGAGAACTTTCTTTGTTCAAAACAACAAACCGTTTTACGTGAACCCTGCACAGAGTAATTAATCATTAGAACCCCGGACACCGAATATGTCAGTTCCACACGATACTTCTTCTGTATCGCCACCCAGCCAATCACAACAACACCAACAACAACAACTAGCAACTGGTCCAGCCTCGCTGAAGTACAAACGGAACTACCGAGCATGTTTGAACTGCCGCTTGCGCAAGGTCAAGTGTGATTTGGGCCCCGTTGACAGCCCGCATGACGGGAAATGTGCACGATGTCTAAGGGAGCGCAAGGACTGTGTGTTTGTGGAGAGCAAGCGGGGCGGTGCTGCGAATGTGATTAGCGGGAAGCGCAAGAAGCAGAAGATGATTGATGGGGGTGTGAACTCGGCTAGCCCTGAGGAGAATAACAGCGGGTATTTTGAAAGTAAGTTGCCTGGCGTGAAGAGTATTTTGCACCATGAAGGAAGAGGAGAAAGCGAAGGTGTGGTGCTGTTTGGAGGAACGTATAGTGAAGGTACTCAATTACCGCCGATATCTAGCCGACGACACGATCACGGGTCATCTACCCCGACAAACAACAGAGGTAATGATAAGAGACTAACTGGTGAGTTTTCAACTATGGAGAGTGCATTGGTGTTCTTGGCTAACGCCGCAGGAGAGATTGCTAAGGCTGATGAGAGGGATAATATTGACGCCCAGCTGAGGTACGATCAGATTGAGGCTGCTGTGTCTAACAGTCATCGGAACAGTCTTGATGCGAATAACAACCATGGTGGTGACCAGTTCCAGGCTAGTGTTGGAAGCAGCACCGCTACGGCGTCCCAGAACAACACCCCAATTTCAAGATCAAGCAGTGCCAGCAACGTCGAGCAGCAGCAGCAACAACAGCAACAGTCTGGGTCCGATACGCAGAGTCTGGAGGTCAGGTCAACTATTCCCCCTTACATGAAACCGAGCGCTAAGAAACGCATGATTGTGCCACCAGCGGAAAGTGGACATGCTGTCAGACCCAAGGGATCCAACAAGTTATCCAATATCGACTACATCGGGAATAAACCAACCGCAATCCTAACAGAAGACGAAGCCACCCGATTGATTAATTTATTCTTTTCCACCATGCATCCTTTCTTCCCACACATCCCCAAGTTCCTTCACTCCCCCACGGTGCTTGCAAACTACCCGATTTTGCTTTGTGCAATATTGACGATTTCTTCGAGGTATCATCCGTTTGAGAACGATGTAGCCGCAACGTCGGGTGGTAGTGCTACTGGGTCTGTTCCTAGAAACATTGAAGTACACGACCGATTGTGGTTGTATGTGCAAAGATTGATCTCACAGACAGTCTGGGCAGAAGCAAGTACGAGAAGTATAGGCACTGTGTTTGCGTTTTTGCTATTCACCGAATGGAACCCAAGAGCTATCCATTGGAGATGGTCTGACTATGCCAATAAAGCCGAAGATAATGACTCAGGGTCAAGTGCTCCTCCCTCAAGGGGCAATCACAGCGCTGCCGCGGTAGCAGCTGCAAGTACCGCCTCCACCGCACAAACATCCATGAATGCGTTTGGAGGCGAGCTGGGAGAAGGAGGCAGTAGTGGGCTTGCAGGGGTCGGTGCAATGAGAAGAAGTCATCGTATGGCATGGATGTTAATTGGATCCGCCGTGAGGTTGGCACAAGACATGGGGTTTATGGAAATCAGCCCCAAGACGTTCTTGGCCACGCATATTGCTGAGATCAATTCGGTAATGAGTATCAGCAGACGGTCGATGTTGGCTAACTCGTTGAGTGAAGTGGACTTGGACGAGGATGACATCACCGTGGAGGACATGGAACAGCTTGAGGTTAAAGACGATGATGACTATAAGATGTTGCAGATGAATGAAGAGCAAATCAAGAGGTTCTCAATGGAACATGTGTTGAAGTTCACCAAGTCTCAGAAAGCCACTATTGAATTGTTGCAGATTATGTCCTTGGGGCATGAGTCTCTCTACGGCTACAAGGCACAATTGGGACAATTATCACAGAAGCAAACCTTATCGGTTCTCAACATTCTCAGTCCATTGATCAACAACTGGGGTAAGAAATACAAGGAGTTCCTCGTGCCAACCAGCCACAATGGACGACTCGCCAAGCTCACACCCACGCTACCACAATACTGGTTGAAGCCGGACTGCAAAGTGGTGCAAGAAATCCAAGAAACCATCGAGCGGGAGACGTTTATCATAGAGTACAACTACGTCAAGCTCTACATCTATTCGCTTGCGTTGAACTCGGCCAGCAATTCCAACATCAAGGAGTCCAAAAAGATCAAACTCGACGAGCTCTCCAAGTCTGCCAAATACATCGAGCAGGCGTTCACCGCGGCCAACGAGACCTTGAACGCGGCTCACCGAATCCACCGGTTCAAGATGTTGCGGTTCATGCCCGTGAGGTTATTGACAAGGTTTATCCGCGCTGCGGCGTTTATCGTGAGGTGTCATTTGACAATGACGGCGCAAGAGAACATCTCGCTTAATGTATCGAGAATCACGATTGACGAGATCATAAGGAGCACGCATAGAGCCGCGATGACGTTGCGTGAGTGTTCGCCCGACGAGTTGCATTTATTATCTAGATACTCTACGATTTTGATGGTGTTGTATTCGGAAATGAAGGCGAAGAAGAACAAGCGGGAGGAGAATACTTTTGAGGAGGATGAGGACACGCAGCAGCACCAGCCGCTTGTTCAACAGCAGGTGCAGCAGACCGTTCATCAGCAGTTGTTCCAATCTGCAAACCTGGACAACCAGGACGCCAGGGGCAGTGTGGGTGCTGGGGAAAGCCAGCAACTGCCGGAATTCCCACCCGTGTCAGATGACCCCCTCACGAGCGATCAGCAGCTCATACCGGAGGATTTCAACTTTGACTTCAACTTGGATGATTTCGTGGGTGACGGGTTCCTGAACATTGTCGACTTGTGGACGTATCTCAACTAGCCTTCGTTGTCCCAGCCTTGGATAAGATCAATCAACGAGATGTAGAAATCTCGGTACGACTTGTCCTGATCGTTCCTGAGGCTGTTTGTAATTAGATCGTTTGTAAACTTATCTATTCCATGTAATGTACGTGTATAGCTGTCTGGAAGGTACGATATCGAAGCGGCTTCGTCATTCCCCGCACTCTCTTTCGCCGCTGTCGTGCTATAGTAATCCACATAGTCAAAGATCGTACACTCCACATTACACCCATTCAAATCGATCTGGTGAGGCAACAATGCATTTACCTGGTATATTTTCTCGATCCTCAACTTTGCATTGACGTTGCCCATGCCCGCCATGTACTTCAACAACGCGATCCCGCGTGCCAACTGCGGCAACGGCGACACGTCCCCGGCGCCCCCTTTACTGTTGACGTACCACACAATCAACATCATGATCGCAGTGAACAAGTGCTGGCTATCCCAGTACCCCAACACAAAGATCTTGTTGTTCGTGTAGAGCCTCGACACGATGTCTATCGTGGCGCACGAGGTGAACATCCCCTTCGCGATGGTTCGCTTGATGCCGTCGACGTTCTCGCGCACAAACAGCGGCGCGTTGTTGTTGATGATCACCGAGAGGAGCGGCTTCGTGATCAGGATGATGAGCTGATGGTACCTGAGGAACAAGTTAGCGATTGTGCGGCGCGAGCGGTTCAAGTAGTCGACGTTCTGGAACTGCGAGAGGTACGGGATCTCGAAGTGGGCGATGAGCTCTGTGTTTGACGCGATGATGTTCTCGAGGAGCTGCTTCTGGTTGAACTGGCTCGTGTTGATGTATTTTATCGAGAAGGTGCGGATGTTGGGACCGTAGATGAGTCGGATGAACTTGGCTACGTATTTCGTTAGATGCACGTTGAGCTCGAGTGTGTTTAAATCGAAGGAGTCGACGCCTGATCCGCCTTGGAGATCGTCGTCGTGTAATGGGTGGATGTCCTCGCATGGGAGATTGACGTCGGTGTCGGTGTACTGTAAATGGACTGTCTTGGTGCACCATGTTGTATCAATGACAAAGATCGTCCACCAGAGCCGTTTCATCTTCTCGTGTGTCATCTTCAATTCATGGATCTCCAACGCCGACTTGTTCGCGACGTCCATGATCTCCTTGTTTCGATGGTACCCCTGGCTGACGGCCGACCTCGTCGCTATGCCAAAGAAATTATACGCCGTGTTGTATCGTGCCAAGTTGGCCGAGTAAAGCCCAAGCAACAACCCACACTGGATGAAGGTGCTGCTCATGTTGGGTCTCGTGAGCCGGAACAAGTGCTCGGCGAACTGGTAGTACTCCAATCCGGGGTACTTGCTAGCGTTGGGGGTGTTGACATTGAGTAATTGCTCGCCGAACGCAATAAGGATGAAGAAGTAACATAGGGAAATCTGTGTGATTTGTGGGATGTATTCCGGGTTGGATATCTGGGACGCGAGCTCATGGACGTTATCTATGAGTGGCTGGATTTCCCTTTTGTCAACAAGGTAGAACTCGAGATTGTAGGAGTAGTAGACCTTTTCGATGAGGATTAGGCAGTAGGACTTGTCAGGAATGTATCGCAAACAGCGATTGACTAGGCTGAACTGGATCTCGTAGTTCTCGTATTCGTTCTCGAAGAAAAACTTCAAATTCTCTCTGATTGTAAACAGACTCAGCAGCGAGGATTGGGCGGTGAGTTGGGACTCCAATTGCTGTACTTTCTCGTGTAGTTTGTTCAAGTCGGACTCCATGATGACGATCTTCCTGTCTTTCTTTGGGTATTTACAAGATTCTGGTTTGTTTATGTTTTTACAATTGGAACAAGAGGGCTTCTCCCCTGAGCACTTAATCTTGGATACCTTACATCGCGTACATGCGTAGTGATGGCGGCCGTAGACTTTCAATGGCTTGGGTTTGTCAACAGCATGGTTCTTGTTGCTGCTGCTCATCTTCTATGTGGACGTCGAAGAAGATAGCCACTAAAAGGCAGGGAAAGAAAAGAAAGGAAAAAAAAAGTTGTTGATGGTGGATTGAGGTGGAATGATGACTGTTTTGTTTTTTTTTTAATCGTTTTTGTGGGAAACCTTGGTAGTGGTGGATCTCTGGTTGGGTTTTCTTTTTTACGAAGTGTTTTTGAAACCTTCGCTGGGCCGGTGTGTGTAACCACTAGGACGTAAGGAAGAGAATTTAAGACGATTCGTCTAAGGTGCCTAGTTTCCTTCGTTTTTTTTGCTGACTATAATTAAGCAGAGGTGAATATACGCAGAAAACAATACTCACTGTAGCTGCTTCTGTCTTCCATCAGGTCATCAGAAAAAGCGGCCGAAATTTAGGCGAGACAGGCTCCGAAACCGCTGTCCACTTGCGTTCTCCTATGTCCGAGCTGCAGCGCGACGTCGACCTAAGCCATGCCCTGGCGCACTTGATGTTTCTCAGACATCTTCAAGAACCGACAGAAAAGTGGAATCAGTGGTGGTGGTGGTTGCGGGGCCCTGGCAGGGAGTCGACCTAAAAGACAAGAACAAGACAAGGTTTTGGGATGCTTACGTACTCTCTTGTTTCTTGACTGGCCCTAAACTTACGAGGTGCTTCACAGCGTCAGTGAATTTTTGTGTGTCCAGTGGGGGAGCCAAGGCAAGCGTGTCGTTCTTGGGCGTCTTGGCTTAGTCGTATAATCCCCACCACCACCATCACAGCCTTTCATATTTGCTGTCAGACGCTCTCCATAGGGCACCCGTGGTTGTAGTTTGTGATAGCCTATTGGGGGAGGTTGTGAGGTGGTGATTGAAGATAAGAAACGTACGTGCACGCATGAGATCTCAGTCCGCATTTCAAGTGTTTCTAATTATAGACTTAAGCTTCAGAGTTCAAGTAAAGATTTTCTTGTGATTTTGGTCGAAAAACTCGACAGAAAAACAAAAACAACCACCACAACCAACAAAATGCTGCAAATTGCAATCACTGAAAGTTGCAAGTCAGGTACTTCGGGCTTACTCTTGCTTAAACAGCAAGTGTAACTAGCAAACCAAAGAACCACATGGGGCCAAAAAGCTCGAGGAATAATGCGAGCCGCCCCTATCTGTGTGGCTCCCGGGCCCCACCAAATTGTGTCCGACCGTTCCTGCCTCTGTTCCTCCTTGTTTTGCTATCGTACTCCGCTTTTGTTTTTCCTCCTCCCTCCCCCTTGATTGCTCGAGTTGGCTAAATACTTTCCTTATTGGTAAAAACCGAATGTTCCTATGCGTGGTTAAAAACATGGATGCTTCGGCTTACTCGTTGGCTTTGCCGGGGTGCTGCGCACAACACAATGTCGTTGTTGTTGGTGTTTGGCCGACATTTTCGAATTTTTCAAGGCGGATCAAAACGACTTTTTGCCCCTAAGAGAAAGCTAATCAGCAAGAAGGTTAACATAGCCTACTTTTTCTTACTGCGACGGTTTTGTGCAACTTGGCTAAAATAATGCAATCCTGCATGGAGAGCAGTTCGACTTCCGAGGGTACTGGGCGCACACTACACATTTGCCAGATTTTTTTAAGTAGGCATACATCGTGAAATGAATAAATTAGTTACATGCATTGGGACGTGGAATAATTAAAAATTAATTGGGTTAATTAATTAGTTGTATGACGTCCAGGTTGAGGCCCGACAAGAAGAAAATGCATATGATTGGGCTAGCGGAGCGGAAAGTTACACAGTGGGTGGGCGTAGGGTAGTGGCTGCCCACTCAATTCCAAAACGAAAGGAAATTGCTGGTGAGTGAGACAAGGCGTAAAGTGTATTTTTTCGGAGAAGCGAGGAGGAGAGAATCAACCACCACACCTAATTGACATACACCAACACGAATAAAGGCGTAACGGAGATAGGAGTACCGCAATTGGGATATTATATCTCCCAATGCAACTCCCTTGAGGTCACCATAACCAGAACACAATCGGAGAACCAATGACCCTGCGGATCATCCATACATACAGATCAGCCAGCCACCTTTTAGTGCGCACCAGGGGAGGAGGAGAGAAGGACGAAAGATCATTCCATGGAGGACAAAGAACCAAGCAATTGAATACATGGCTGGTTGATTTTATGTAACGAATCACTACCCCCTGGTTAGTATTATTGTCTGACCTGTGGGCTTATCACAGAATAGAAGGGAAAGTGTTTAATCACTAATCCAAATCAGGTAATTTTTTTTTGTTTTGCTCTGTCTCTGCTGGACAAGAAATATTGAACGATCTACACACACACCACCACCTGCTCGATTGCATGCAACACCGTTCGTTCGCCATCTGAAATAATACCGGGGTACTGCGCCAACACAAAGAGAGTATAGAGTGGGAATGCTGTGGTTGTGTCATGGTGCCTGGAGTGAACGCCCTACAATGATGTTCATTAAATGATGATGTAGGGGGGGCAGGCAGGTAGGTCGAATTACTTGAAACAGTTTAAGTCAGGCTCTGAAATTTCAACCCATCAAAGTCATGATAGACAAGTAAATCTTGGGTCAAGGTGAGAGCCCCTTCGAGGAAATTTGGATCAAATGAGGTTATTTTTAGAAATATTTCCCTTAGGAAAAAGAAAAGAGCAACAAAAGCACTCAAGGAAGGAGCCCACAGGAGGGTTGGCAAGAGCAAGGCGATCACATAGTTTATTTCAGGTACGCAAACCATGTGGACGGGCTGGGCTGGGTCGGTTCTTCTTCCTGGCGCTGCTGTTTTTGGCGCGACAAAGCTGTGGTTACATAGTCATTTAAGCTTGTGCACGTTAATTAGACAAAACATGGAAGGAGGATAAGGGATAAAGTGAATGTTACGATAACGAGATGTAAACATGGGAGAGACAGCGTGGGAATGCGCTTCCTTCTATCGTCAAGCAAGATGAGACGATGATGCTAATCGGGCGGTAGAGCCACCGCCGGGGCCACAGCACAATGGGTGTGAAACTCTTTTGTCTGTTGACTTTCTTTTTTGCCGAGTGCGCGTGGTAGGGGAAAATTTTTCACCGAAACAAAAGCCGGAAAGGATCCAACAACAAGGGGTGGGAAAGGGTGGGAAAGTCTGGCCATCATCCCCCACCCACCCTCGACGAGCACACAAACAGCAAGTTCAGAGCAAGATACTGCGGTATCTGTACCCTTGAAAGTACAGGCAGCACTAAATTTGCCCATATCATTTCTGTTTTGTTTTGCCATATTTAGATGGAAGGAAAATAGAATTTTGAAGTACAAAACATACATACAGACAAAAACACAAAGCAAAGACTAAAGAAAAAAAACAGGATAATAAAAAAGAAAAAGCAAACAACGGCACAAACCAAGCGCTGGTTAGTGGAGGAAGTTCGATGGGCTTCTGCCTACTCCTCCTACATTTGTGAAACAAGTTGCCCTGGTGATAAGGGGAAAGTCATTGTGGTGTGGGTAGTGGGTGCCCGAGACTGCAGTGGTCAGAGTATCACACAGGATCAGCAAAGAGTAGAAGGATTCCAGGGGAGAGTCACGAGTGGTGAGATGAACAAGTACGCAGTTTGTTTGAGTAGCAAGATAGGGAGGCTTATGGCACTTTTGTTATTGTTGGATTGGGTATGAGCACCAAACCGGAATTGAGCAGTACAGAAGGTGTAGGTGAAGGTAAATATTATAGTGGGTGTTGTGTGGTGTATGCAGTAGTGCTTAATTGAAAAATGACACAAAAGCTGGAATGAGTTTTTTTGTAAATATTTTTGTTGACGGGCGATTTTTCTGTATGAACACAAATGGGGTGTGTGAGTGTGGGTGGGTGGTGGTTGGTGGGTGGTAACCAGAGAGATTATCCACTGGGTGGGTATAAAAAGATTGTAAGAATTCCCACCAATTGAACACACCAGATTTTTCCCATTTCTGCTTTTTTTGTTTTACGTTTTTCCTGCTTCTCTTTCTTTCTTTCTTCCTTCCTTCCTACCCTTTGCAAGTTATATTCTTTCGTTACTTCAATTCTTCGTCTTCTTCTACCAAAGAAATGCAGTTCAAACACATTCTTGCTATTTCAGCCATTGCTGGTTTGGCTTCTGCCGCAAACAGTATGTATTATTCAACCACTATCTTAACCTTCTAGCACACTTTGACATACACACCGCACCACACCACACACCCACGACACACACAGTTGGCATTTCCCAGATTCCCATTGAAATTTGCCTCCGCCATTGCTTCATCGCAATTGGTTGGCAGATCTGCATCACAGACATGCCCACCTCACGGCACTAAATGACTAGAGATAAAAATAGAGCACACGGAGAAAAATTTTCTGAGTTCCAGTTGGTCTAAATTATAATTGCATCACCACCACCCGTCACACCATTCTTCTGATTGGATTTTGACAAACTACCACGATCTAATTGGCCAATCCTACTACACTACAGAATGTTCATTTTTTGACCCCTTTAAATTTCCCAGTTGTGTCGTAAGTGGGCATTGTCAATCCCGGATGCTAGTCCGGTTTCCGTGTGTGGGTGGGATCAATTTTATCTTTACACAGCACAGGCAGAAGAGAGAAAAAAATTCTCGCCTGTATTCTCGGCCATTACTCCTAAACCCAAAAATGCAGAAATGCGACGGAAAAACAAAAATGTCCACAAGCACAAAGAAATTGCCCCATTTAGGAAATGTCATGCATAATGTCGTGTGGTGCCAACCAAAAAAACAACAACACCACAAACCAACAAAAGTTAGTGTGTACTGGTTGTCAAAGTGCTGCCAAAAGGGTTGTCCAAGTCACAATAATCGAATATACTAACATCGCCCTGTTCTAGACTCCACTTTAACCAACGCTACTCCAACTGTTGCTTCCGGTTGTTCTTTCTCAGATTTCACTGCTACTGCATCTGGTGAAGTTCAACGTATTGCTGCCTGTGAGACCGCTGTTGGTGATGTCACCATCCAAGGTACTGCCTTCGGTACCATTGAATTGACCGGTTTGGAACAATTCTACGGTGGCTTGCACATCAACAACGCCACCCAGGCTACCGTTGTCAATGCCCCAACCTTGCAGTTGGTTTCCGGTGAATTGGAATTCAACGCCAACACCATCTTGTCCAGACTTAACTTGGCCCAATTGACCACCGTTGGTTCTTTGAACTTGAACGCTTTGCCAGCATTGGAAGACGTTGGTTTGACTGCTGGTTTGACTTCTGCTGAATCCGTTATCATCTCCGATACTGGTTTGTCCTCCTTGAGTGGTATCGATGTCTACCAATTGCAAGTTTTCAACGTCAACAACAACGACAACATTGACACCATTGACTCCGGTTTGAGAGAAGTCACTGACACCCTTGATATCTCCTACAACGCCGAAAAGGTCGATGTGAGCTTCCCACAATTGTCCGTTGCCAAAAACATTGTCTTGCAATCCATCAACTCCATTTCTGCTCCAAACTTGACTACCACCAACGGTTCCCTCGCTGTTTCTTCTTCTTCTGTGGAAAAGATTGAATTCGCCAAGTTGACTTCCATCGGTAGCTCCTTGACCATCAACAAGAACGATGATTTGACTGAATTGGACTTCCCAGAATTGACTTCTATCGGTGGTGCTTTGAACATTGCTGACAACGACGAATTGAAGTCCTTCTCTGGTTTCCCAGAATTGAAATCCGTTGGTGGTTCCGTCAACATTAACGGTTCTTTCGACAATGGTACTTTTGAATCTTTGACTAGAGTTGCTGGTGGTTTCACCTTGAAGACCGATGGTGACTTGTCTTGTTCCGCCTTCAACAAATTGAACTCCAATGGTGACATTAGAGGTGACAAATTCCAATGTGAAGACAGACAAACCACTTCTTCTTCCTCCTCCAGCAAATCTGGTTCTTCTACTGCTTCTGGTTCTGACTCCAGTGAAACTGGTTCTTCTTCCAGCTCCGGCTCTTCCTCTGGTTCTTCCTCTGGTTCATCCAGCTCTGGTTCTTCTTCTGCCTCCTCCTCATCTGCTGGTGGCGCTGCTGGCTCCCACACTGGTAAGTTGGCTTCTGTTGTTGCCGCCTTTGCTGGTGTTGGTATTGCCTTGTTCTAAGCGTGAGGTTCCATTACTTTACTAAATCATACATTTAATTTTTAAATTATTTTGGGATTTAATAAAATAGAGATTAGAAGAAAAAAAATCAAAAAAACAAGAGCTAACTAAAGGAAAGAAGAGATGTTTCCCGCTTCCAATCGTTGAAGAAATTCAAGACAGAAAAATACTTTGTAGTTATTTGCATTATTAATGTTTACTATCTTTTTATATTTTGACTAAGTATATCTAGACAGCCATAAGTTTCTTAATTAGTCAGTAATTTAATTATTGTTATTTGTTTTAATTGCAATTGTAAGAATGTATGGAGTTGGTTGGATTTTTTGGTGATAGTGTGTGATGCATCTGGTAGCGATGGACCCACACCACGAATGGAGCAAGAGAAGAACACAGCGGTCTATGGTAACGTCTATTATCTATTTACAAGTCATTGGCAGTAACTGATACAATTTCGTCTACTTCCAACGCCTTCCCGATCTGCTTGACGTACAAATCGGCAACCTCCTCAATCTTCGGCACAATTCCAAGCTGTTCTCTAACTGACGTTGCTCTCTTGCTCTTCAACCCGCACATCTCAAACGTATTCAAGAACTTCAACTCGGGGTCAGCGTTCAAGCTGATTCCAAAATCAGTGATACCATGACGCACTCTGATGCCCACGCTCCCGATCTTCAAATCATCATTGACCCAAATACCAGGGTTCTCCGTCTGGATCGTGTCCAAGCCGTAGCCTTCCTTGAGCACATTCTGGGCGCTTTTCAACAACACGTTGCTGACGAAGCACTTCGTCGTGAGTTTGTCGTACGCCTTCAAGTCAAGCATCAAGTACGCCACGAGCTGGCCCTCACCGTGCCACGTCACCTGCCCGCCGCGCTCCAACTGGTAGTACTGGCTGCCTAAAGTTGCGAAGTTAGCGACGTCTTGCGGGGACAACTCGTTTTTCAGTCTGAGTCCGCCGGCATAGACGTTGTGGAACTCAAAGGTGAATATGGTGGCGCGGGGTTGTGCCGCGTGTACCCGATCTATGATAGTACTATCAGTGAGCTCGTGGCGGCGCTGCATTCGACGCACTTTGGTCTCGAGGGACTTGTAGGATAGGTGGACGTCGGTTATGGCTCTTTGCATGTCGAGTCCGTGCTGGAATGTGGTGATTCCGGGGAAGTGCACGTGGTTTAGCACGGTGTGACCTGGTCGGATGGTGTGGTAACTCCTGAGAAGGTTAAGCGAGGGCGGAAGTCGTTTTGACATGAGGGATTTAGGGGAGTGGTGAGTAATATGTGGTGGTTGTTGGTTGAAATAAAAAATTTAGTTTCCATTTGGTTCGCGGTTGTGTGCACAGAAAATCCAGTGATCCATTTTCCTGTTGCAATGTAAACATTCACCAGGTACCACCCCCCCACATGAGTAATCAGAACACCGGCAAACGGCCCAAGAGTTTGTCATTCAAGCCACCGCAGGCGTCAACTGCGCTCACTTCCACCACGGCCACCAACGTGATTAGTTTCAACAATGGCCACAACATCCAGAACAGCACCACGGTTTCGTCGTCTTCCAACTCGTCATCCACGTCCGCCTCCCCCAACATCAAGACGACATCCAAGAAGAAGAACGAGTTCAAGCTAAAGCGGGAGTTGACGAGCTCAAGCATACCTGGCACCGGGTCGTCTGCGTGCAGCGACGATTTAGCTAGCAACCAGGTCGAGGAGTTGAACTTTTTGTACCTGATCTACGTGCCAAACAAGTACCTCATCAAGAACAACAAGAAATCAATCAAGAATTTAATAATCCACATCCCAAAGATCGTGCCTAACAACAACCAGTTGAACCTTTGCATACACATTTTCTTGTCCACCATCATGGTGAAGTTTGTCAACTCGTGGTACTTGACGAAATTGAACACCTCGAATCTCGAGTTCCTTAAAGGGTTGTATGATGGGTTGATAGTCGAGTTTATCAAGGATGTGGTGGGCAGGTTGCAGAAGGTGAATGTTTTAACACTAGCCGATGAGTTGGTAGGGATCCTCAATGATCATATAAAGCTTGCAGAGTCTGATCCTGATAAGCCGTTCCCTTATAAGTTCCAAAATGAGTTCTATGAACAATGCCAAGAGCTGAATAATTTGATATATGATTCGAACAAGTCCATTCGCGAGATAAATATCGACTATTTATCCAACTCCCATATCTTCTTCCAGAGTGCTCCTGTGAATTATTACAGGATCTTGGTGAGACAAGTGTTGTTGTCGAGTTTCCAAGATAGCCAAGATGAAGGAGATGTCGTTAATCCGTTCAGTTCCAAGATTTCCAGCGATTTGGTGACTTTAGTCCTTGGTGACTTGGTGGTTGGCAATATTGTCGAAAAGTTGTCCTCGCTGGAGTTTATCTTTGAGAAGTTAAACGATATCTTGGATTTGGTACTAGTTGAAGAAGAGCAAGAACCGCCAACGACACCTGTTGTCGTTGAACAAAAGCCCTTGACTAACAGGATCAAGGAGTGGATGTACCGGACGTACCATAACTTTACAAAGTTGGTTGTGCTATACCATGGCAAGATCAAGACCGCATCAGATGAGTCTACTATGACTGATGGGTTCAACATATTTGATAGCTCGGTTTTTGCATTAGCAGAAACGATATTCAACATTCTGGAGAGGAAACCTTTGTTGTATAACATGGTCAAGACGTTTAAAACATTTGCACTAATGAACTCCAAGCTTACTTTAACGATAAACAAAGTTGTCACGAGGTACCTTGAGAATAAGATAAATGAGAACATAACAGAAGAAAGGATATCCAAGATAATCAACGACTTACGACTCGGCTTGTTCTACAACGACAACCAAGAAGAGGAGGTGGAAAAGCAAGTAGTCACCATTGATGTACTCACCGAGAAATTGCTCAAGTCGAATAGAAAGATTTCGTCAGTTATCGACCTTTCATACAAGAATGAGAGCCAAGACGATCTCCGGAATTCAATCAAGCTGGTTTTGATTTTATTCCAAGATAAAGGAGAGTACCTAGATAAAGGGATGAATAAGTTACTAATCATCAAACTATTAGATTGTATAGTCGGAAACCTTTATGACAACATATAGACAGGGGTTTTGCAGTCGTACCCTTATTTCGCAATCGTTTACCCAATCGTATGGTCTACAAAAAACTTCTCCCGCGTGAAAAAAAACACCTTGAGCCAACCAACTCTTTAACCATACCAGCTCCCTTCACCAAAATGCTAAAATTTTCCATTAAACACAATGTCCAGCTCTCGCAGAGGAGGACCTACATAATGTCGACCCTTGCAAGCACCCTTTTCGGGTCAATGCTCTTTTCCAAGAACAACCAACTCGCGTCCAAGATGGAGAACGGCGAGCTTCACATGCCCCCAGATCCCACATCGTCCTACTTGCGTAAGTCCGACCCGGAGCCCTACTTCACCAGACGCACACCGGACTACCCAGGCCACGTACCCTTGTACAACTTTGAAAAGTTCTTGATGTTCCTCGGTTCCAGCATCGGCTCCTACTACCACCCGGAGCAAAACAAGTACATCGTTGCGCTTGGCGAGAGCACCGCGATCAAGCCCGTGTTGAAGAAGCTACAACAGACGATGCTTTCGGACAAGACCGGCCGCGAGATTCTCCGCGAGCGGCCCCGCATGACCTCGACGTCGTTGAACTTGGACTACTTGCGGTCGTTGCCCGAGAACACGATCGGGAGGAACTACATTGCATGGCTCGACAAGGAGGGCGTGAGCCCGGACACGCGGGTGCAGGTAAAGTACATCGACGACGAGGAGCTCAGCTACGTGTTCCAGCGGTACCGCGAGTGTCATGACTTCTACCACGCCGTCACGGGGTTGCCCATCATCATCGAGGGCGAGATCGCGGTCAAGGTGTTTGAGTACATGAATATCGGCATCCCGATGACGGGACTCGGCGCGGCGTTTGCACCCTTGAGGTTGAAGCCGAGCCAGAGACAGAGGATGCGTGAGGTGTACTACCCGTGGGCGATTAAGAATGGGCTCTATTGCAAGCCGTTGATTAACGTGTACTGGGAGAAGATCTTGGAGAAGGATGCGGATGAGTTTAGAAAGGAGATGGGAATTGAGACGCCGCCGGATTTGAGAAACATGAGGAAGGAGTACTTTGCCAGGAAGAGGTTAGAGAAGGGGGGCAAACTACCAACTGTGTAATGGGTCATGTAGATTATATGTGTAGATAGTGGGAGTTTTTTTTTCTTCGCTTAAGGGGTCATTCGTAATTCACTGTGTTTTCTGGCAACCAGCCTCGCCCCAGCCCCGTTCGATCATTCTTGCTTTGCGCCGTAAAGCAATCTGAAACCCAAACAACAGAGCAAACGACGTTTATCAACATGAAATTTTCAATTGCTACATAAACAGGAAAAAATTGCTACATCTCTGAATTGGACCCCTTCTTGCTTTCTTTCTTTATAGCTCAAGCCATGTCACAACTATTATACAAGTATTTCTTACAAAAGGTATGTAAGGGCTGCATAAATCAGAATATCACGGCACAACCGTTACTAACATTTAAAAGACGCAACTCGACCAACTAGTCACCTTTGGCGATGCCCAGCAAGATCCGTACTTTGAGGAGATTCCCGAGAACGAACTCCACTTTTACCAAAGAAAGGGTGCCAAAAGAAGAAGAAAATTACCAAACTTTATCCCCGACCACGACTTGAAAATCCTAAACAGTGTCAAGAACCGCGCTTATCGCTTGGACTTGCAATTGAGTTTATGTGGGATAAGAATTGGTTGGGCAGGTGTAATCGGGTTAATCCCATGGATAGGTGACTTGATTGCCTTTTATTTCGCGTTACAATTGGTCAGAACAGCCAAGACTGTTGAAGGTGGATTGCCCAAGTCCTTGGAGACTGAAATGATGGCCAATGTGATGTTTGATTTTGGGATCGGGTTGATTCCAATCGTGGGTGATTTCATCAACGTCTTGTATAAATGTAACTCAAGGAACTTTGTATTGTTGGAAAAGCATTTGGTCAAGAAATACGGCAACAAAGAAACGATTCCCGGGGCAGGCAACACGCATCAGAAGCCGGCGGCGACAACAGCACCACCGAAGTCCAAATCACATGGGTCCAACACCAACCGACCAGTACCTCCACCGCCAACCACCAATGCTCCAGGAACATACGACAACGACCAGATGCACCAAGTACACCAACAGGTTTGACACACCCCACACAACAATATGTATTCTTTATAGTCTGCCAAATTCATTTTCCAACACGCTTAATCGCTGTTTAAAATCCAATATAAATTCTTCTAGCTGATCCAATTTCAAAAACTCCATCTCGAGGTTATTCACCGTTTTGATTAGGTCTTCAATCTTGTCGTAGCTGTCAAAAAGGTTCAACTGATCGTTTAGATACTCTTGGTTGATCTGATACTGTTTGGATAAAATCGATTGATAGGTCTGCTCAGTTAGCGTGTTGATGTAGTCGTTGATTTTATACATCAAGTAGTCGTAGCTCAATGACAACTTGCGTAGTTCCAATGGATCTGGATCACTGTTTGATGGGGCCTGGGATGTTGGCTCGTCTTCCTCTGGGTGATTGTCAATACTTGGAAGCTCTAGCGACTCATCCTCTTGTATCAACGGTTCACTTTCTTGATCCGACATCTTGATTTGATGGTTCGTTTCTCCCTGGACTACTCTGTTGGTTGCCAGCAGGTTGTAAAGTTCCTGGTGGAATCAAGAAATTTGTAATAGGCTTTGGTTTTGTGCACGCCCTCTCCTTTCTCTCGTTTTGAAGACAATCAGAAAAATTTCGGCAACGGGAAATTTCTCTTCCTCCCACACACACTTTTGATTTTGGACGACAGCGAGCAAAGACAAGGACGCAATCGACAAGCCATACCAAAAGCCCACCATAGCTAACCTGCCACCACCCAAGACTCTCCCTTCCATTGCTTACACTCATGTCATCATCGTCATCGTCTTATTCATTGGATAAAATCAATCCAAAGTTATTGAGGAGAATCTACAGAGCATGTAGACCAACCAACGATGAACCAAACTTGGCCTTGAACTTGGAAATTTGTGATTATGTCAACGCTAAGAAAGGTTCTGCCCCCAGAGACGCAGCCATTGCTGTTGTCAAATTGATTTCGCAGCGAGATCCACAAACTAGTGAATTGGCACTTGCATTATTGGACAACTTGGTCAAGAACTGTGGGTACCCATTCCATTTACAGATTCTGAGAAAAGAATTCTTGAACGAATTGGTCAAGCGATTCCCTGAAAGACCTCCTATGAGATACACTAGAGTCCACAGATTGATCTTGGCACAAATTGAAGAGTGGTACCAGACTATCTGTCGTACTTCTAAATACAAAGATGACTTTGGGTACATTAAAGATATGCACAGGTTGTTGTCCAACAAGGGCTATGTTTTCCCAGAAGTTAAAGTTGAAGATGTCGCCGTGTTGAATCCCACTGACAACTTGAAGTCTTTGGAAGAGTTGCAACAAGAGGAGGCTATTGTTCATTCTGCCAAGTTGCAGGAATTGATCAGAAGAGGTAGACCACAAGATTTACAGGAAGCCAATAAGTTGATGAAGATCATGGCTGGTTTCAAAGATGACAATGTCAAGGAGAACAGAAAACAAATCAAGCAAGATATCACCAGATTGACTAGAAAAGTTGAGATCTTGGGAGAAATGTTGACCGCAATTGAAAGTCAAGGCGGTAAAATTGACGATAATTCCGATCAAGCAATTGTGGAGTTGTACTCATCGGTCAAGAGTTCCCAGCCTATTATCAATAAAATGTTGGAAGAAGGTAACGAAGAGAACGAAGAGGATGTGCATAAGTTGTTGGAGTTGAATGATCAAGCCAACAAAGTCATTGACAAGTTCCAATTGTTGAGAGGCGGTAATGTGGCTGAAGCAAGCAAGATCAAGACTGGTTCAGTCTCTCAGGAGTTGAACTTGATTGACTTTGACGATGAACCCGAAGATGTCACTGCTTCTACAGAGCAAGGTTACACTGATTTGTTGAGTGACTTATCGAACTTGACTTTTGCTGATAACGGTGCTTCCAGCGCTCCAGGACCAAGTGGCCAAGTCAATCCACTTAATTTATACGGAGCTGGTGGCTCAATCTCTTTGGGGAACAACTCGGGATTTGGCACACCTACGCAAACTCCAGCTCCACAATTGCAACAACCAACTCCAACAACCAGACCAAACACCACCACTTCATCGTCATCAAATTTTGACTTGTTGGCTGATTTGAATTCGCCCTCTCCACAATTGCAATCCAACAAAGCCTTGGATCCATTTGGCTTACTGTTCCCATCATCTACTCCTAGCCGAGTTTCCAACAACGGCGCCACCAGTGGTGCCCCTGCAGCATCTGCGGGTGGATACACCAAGATGATCCAAGTTGCACAACCTGGAGACGTTTTAAAGATCGAAGTTGGTGTTCAATCTTCTTCGCCAACCTCCTTGAGCGGTAAGATTTTATTCAGCAATTTGCAAAGCTCCACCGTGTCGAACTTGACCTTTTTGATTGCTGTGCCTAAGAGCTGTAAATTAGAATTGCGCCCACAAACCAGTGATACGATATTCGGATTCAACAATCACGGTATACAGCAAGATTTCAACATTGAAAACCCTCAAAGCAAGCTGTTGAAGATTAAATGGAAGGTTGAGTATAAGATCAACGGTGAGTCCAAAGAAGACACCGGTATTAGTGTTTTAGAATGATCTGTATAGTACTTCTTATATTTTGAATTGAAATGAAACAAAATTGTCAACTTATAGTATTAAATAATAGAAAGATATACAAAAAAAGAATACTTGTAGAAAGAATATAAAAGAGAGAACTAAATTGTATAAATAAAAACCAATAAAAAAACCCCTGCCTGACTCAAGGCTTAACCAAAGAATCCTTTATGATGAACACGAAACCATTTTCAACTTGCTTGACGGATTCAACAGGAATCCAATCTTCGTGATCAACAAGCTTAATGAAGAACTTGTCACTGCTGCGCACTTGTTTGATCTTCAAGAAGTTACTATTGTTCAATTGGGTAATAATAACAACAGCATCAGTGACACTCTTGTCAATAACCAACTTCTTTTCAAAGTTGTTTACCAAGTGGCCGTTCAAGAAGTTCAACAAGTTATTATTCAAGATCTCTTCTTGTTCCTTGTCGTCTTTAGCAGACTCCAAAGACTTTGGGAACTCCCATGGCTTCAAATCATTCAATTTGGTTTCTATGGCATCATTGTCTGGAGCAATAACCAACATGACTTCATTAGGGTTGGCAGTCTTGGCGTCAATGTCCAGGAATTCGCGGATGTATCCCGTGAAAATAGAAATCGACGACAATTGAGGCAAGACGGATTGCAACAAGTTGTTGTAGCAGTCAACGACATCGAACTCCAACAAACTGTCTCTGCTGTCAATGATTTCTTGGTAGGTCCTGTCAGCACCGCGTGGGCCCTGCTGAGATCTTTGGAGTTCAGCTACATCCAAAATGTTCTTTGGATTTGGTCTTGTTGGTGGTGCGTGGGCAATAAAATCGTCCAACTTGAATGCCTTGTCAGTTTCTCTTTTGTTAATAGGCGCTTCATCCAAAGCCTGTCTCAAAGCTTCCAAATTTGCAAGATTCTTAGCGTCTCTTTTATCAATACTGGCTTCCAACGCCTTTTTCAACGCATCTAAATCAGCAAGATTCTTAGCGTCCCTCTTGTTAATATTAGCGTCTAATGCCTTCTTCAATGCTTCCAAATCAGCGAGATTCTTAGCGTCTCTCTTATTGATGCTTGCATCCAAGGCTTGTCTCAAGGCTTCCAAGTTTGGAACATTTTTAGCGTCTCTCTTCTTGAGAGTGTCAACCAACCCAGCTAAGGCGGCCAAATCTTTGGCGTCTCTTTTAGGTTCATCACCGCCTTCCAAAGCTTGCTTCAAAATTTCTAATTGTGGCAAGTCTGGGTTGAAGATTCTCTCTCTCTTTTCATTGCTGTTGTCGGCTTCAAATTCTTCTTTCAACGCTTGCAAGTTTATCACATTCTTAGGTTCTCTCTTTTCCTTGACATCACCGTGCAAGTTCACCACATTCTTAGGTTCTCTCTTTTCCTTGACATCACCGTGCAAGTTCACCACATTCTTAGGTTCTCTCTTTTCCTTGACATCTCCATGCAAGTTCACCACATTTTTGGGTTCCCTCTTGTCGTTTCCAGTGGACTCGTGCAAGTTCACCACGTTCTTTGCGTCTCTCTTTTGTTTATCTTCGCCCTTTAATCCCAAAATATTCACAATGTTTTTAGCATCTCTTTTGGCAATCTCCTCTTGTTCATCAGAAACCCCTAATTGTAAACCTTGCAAGTTGACAACGTTTTTGGGTTCCCTTTTCTCGTTTGTATCCTCTTGTTCTTCACCCTCAACGCCTATCTTCAAATCGTGCAAGTTGACAACATTCTTAGCAGCCACCAACGTCGTGACAGTAGCTATCGATACCAAAGTAGAAAACTTCATCTCTAGTGTCCTAGTTTTGTAATATAGTGTTGATGAAAGAAAGGAGGTAATCCAGGAAGGCAGTAAAGAATGACTGGGCGAAGTCCTTGTAGTTTTGTATTAGAATTTTTTCTTGGTTTGACTTGCTTTTTCTTCCTGTGCGGTCGTGTACCAGGAGACAGTATCCACACCCCCACTACGAAAATCCCAGGATCGACTACGAGCCCAGCCAACCAACCAACCAACCATTCGTAAACCCCATGGCCGCTTATATAAGTTCACGTGTATCACTCGTCAGTTCATCCTACTTAACGTATACTTCAACCTATTCTTCTTGTCTCGCAACACCTGTAGCTGCCTGATCTTGCCAATGTCATAATTTTCGTGCACATTCGGACTACTCAATAGACTCTCAATATCACCATCGCTCAATGCATGTATTTTCCTCCTCTTCGTAGTTTTGTTGTCATATTCCTTGGTCCTAGCTTTGAGCTGCTTCAACTGGCTAGTCAAGTCATTCTTCTGGTTTGACAACTTCACCAACTCATGTTGCAACCTGTCCATGTTGTCAGTGATCTGTGGGTTTATGTTATTGGCAAAGTTCCTTTTGGCATCATTCAAGTCTAGTTCAGGTATCAAATCAAACACCTTCCTTGTGGATAGAATCTTGGTTAGCCGGCTGCTGCCTTGTAGTGTGTCATCTAGTAACTGATTGGATCTCTTGAGAATGTCTATAGATTCTCTTAGGGAGTTGGTACAATTCTCTAGGTTGTTAAATCGTGGGTGCTGGTCTTGTTCTGTCATGCTTGGTTGCCCTTTGGTTGCCCTTTGGTTGCCCTTTGGTTGTGAAGATGCTTGTTTTGATTTTGAAACCGATTTCTTTTTTCTTTTCGTCTTTGGTTGTCTCCAGTCGCGTGTGGTAAGTTCCGGTCGATCGTCGCTGTTTCTGTTCGCGCGACGGCGCCAAGCGGAACCAGTCGAGAACACCCGGCGCGACGACAACGACGACGAAAGGCGTGAACAAAGTTGTGTGATTTCTCACCTATCAGCGTCACCACAGAAAAAGCTGCTGTACGTTCCAAACCCTACTTCCCCTGTGATCATCACGTTTTTAGCCAGTGCTTTAACCAGTAAGACACAGCTCTTGTAATTGGTCGGTTGTCACAGTATTGCCTACCACTTTACATTACATAATTATACCTTACCTGACGACCGGTACAAGCCACCCGCTTGGTACTCACGCCCACAGACAGCGAGAAGTTATCGTGTACAGCAAAAAAAAATTACAGAATCAAGCCAAAATTTTTCCAAATCATAATTGAAACATTCCCCCATTCAACAAACCATCAACATTGTCCAATAGCAGATACCACCGTTCCTTCCGTCACCTATCTTAACCAATTCCAACAAGTCCCATATCCACCCACGCATAACCAAAGAAGAACCTGACAGTAATCTGGCATTATTGTGTTCATCCCACCTACAGTTCTTGCTTTCTTTTTTTTTTTTATTATTATTTTTATTAGTTACTACGACAGTTATCACAAGAGGGCTTCCTTTCAACATGACCGATATCCCAATAGCACTCGATAGTTCACAACTACTCCACGACAATAACACGTCCACCCACCAGCACCATCAAATAACCCATAATAAGCACCTGCAACTGAAACAACCAAATCAGGCTACAAACCAACAGCCCCAGCAACTGCAACTGCAACTGCAACTGCAGCAACAAGCACAACTGTCACAGCAACAGTCGGCTCCCCAACCTTTCCCAAACTTAGAAATCAAGAAGAACGGATTGGTTTATATCAAGAGCTCGAACAGTTTAAGCAATGGGACCAAATCATCCACAGGTCTATCGAGAACAGCAAGCAACACAGGCACAAATTCACCCCTAGATTCAAAATCATCCCCTTCTACGTCAACTTCCACTGCAACGTCGTCGATGAGTAGCATATCGTCAGTCGTGGGCAGAAAGAGATCCAATTCCCAGTCCCAGGTTATTGCAATGCCAGGCAAACCCAAGTACTCTGGAGCATCAGCTCGTGACCAACCCAAATCATCCCTTTCCACCATGCCTTCACCACTAGCTCCAAATTCGTCAACATCGGGATCACTTTTGCCCAAATCTTCACACGGGCCATCACCATTAAACCCAAGAAAACGCAACCAAACACAGTACTATGTTACCCTTTTGCCATTAAATGACACGTTCATTAAGAAACATTTACCAGTGGCAACGTATCCGGAGACTACAAAATTGGGAAGACCAACGGGCACCAAACACAAACCGGATGTCACAAACGGATATTTTGATTCCCGAGTTTTAAGTAGAAACCATGCCCAGATATACATCGATCCCAAGAATGGGAAATTGATGTTGCAAGATTTGGGTTCGTCGAATGGGACATACTTGAATGATGTCAGATTGAACAATGATCCGACAGAGGTTAAAATGGGAGATGTCGTGTGTCTTGGCTTTAATGTGCAAGCTGAATCTACTCATAAACAAATCAGCTTGAAAATCGAAAACATAAATGTCATATCGACCCAGTTGGAGAATGGTGCTGGTAATGGCGCAGATAGTGGGAACCTATATGGCAAAGGCTTGGACAGTCCTGAGTTTAGACATATTTCGTTCATTGAGGATATTTGCAACCAAGTGGAGAAAAAGAGTAAACAATCTCAGGATGGCAGCCCTCATGTTACTCCTAAACACCAGCTATCGTATGAGAATTATCTATTCAACGATGTTAATACTGAGTTGGACGAGTATCTATTGGGCCTATACTCCAGCTCCAACACCGGTATTTATAACAATTCGCGAATTGGCAGCCCATCGTGTGTTGAAAGTATCGTTAGTGTTTTACTCATGAATCTAACTAGAGTCAAACAGCAGAACATTGTGTTACAGGAGTTGTTTAAAGACTATGAGAATTTCAAAAGCTTGTCTGTCGATCAGAACAGGAAACTTGATTCACTTGGAAAGAAGCTCAAAGAGAGTGAGCAGGACAAGTCTCATTTGAATAGCTTGTTGTCTGATTTGAAGTGCAAAACCAACGCCATTGACCAAGAAAGAGATCACAACGAAAAAGAGGTCAAGAGCAAGTTGGACAGGATTAATTCGTTGGAAGAACAGATCAGAGAGCTTCAAGAGGAGAAGGAGAAGCACGAAAGAGAAAAAAAGGAAAGGGAGGAGCAAGAGGAAGAACGTCAAGCCGAGCAAGAGGAATTGGCCAAACAAAGGGAGACAGTCACAGTGTCAGAAATTGACGAACAGGTCAGGCAGCGGCAAGAATTGAATAATTTCATTGCTGACTTATCACGAACTCCTTCATTTAAGAATACCAAAATCCAGCCGGAACCTATCAAGTGTGACGTTGAGCCATTCCCAACAGTTGAAGAACACAGCCACAGCGAATCCGAACACAACACTCCACCACCACCGCGATCACTATCGCTATCGCTATCGCCATCTCAATCACGATCACAGCCAGAGAATCAGACATCCCTAAGTGTTAACAAAAAGTCGAAACTCGCAAAGAGTTCCAAGTACCATCCGGAAAAGTTGGTCAAATTTGCACAGGATAATGCCCCACACATACAGACATTCACGATAGCTATGTCTGCTATGATCATAGGTTATTTTTTCAAGAAATTGACTGAGTAAATTGTTTTTTCTTTGTTCTTAGAATATACACACAGTTTTATTTTTGTTTACGCTTGATCGTTTATGGCTGTCTTTTTTGATATTTCATGATAAAATAGTGGGTTTATTTGTTCACGTGACTTGGATCAGATTACGGGGATTTTTTGTCTGTCGCCGAGGCCCGACATTCAGAGCGCGTTCAAAGTAAGGACAGATTGACAAAACACACACAGCCAAAAACGAAACGGCAATAAATCTTAGAAAAGTGGTCCTCCTCACTCCCCCACTCCAAATGACAATTAGCATTCAAGATATACCAAACATATTGCTAGATCCATCCAAGATCAGCTACTTGCAGGAGCTATTGTTCTTGAGTTCACAGGACGCACCGACGGACGAACAGGACATCAAGTTGTTAAACACGCTTGAATTGTTTACGTTTGGGGATTATGACGACTACGTCAAGTACAAAGACAGCTACGTTGAGCTCGACGAGACGCTATTGGTGAAATTAATCAGGTTGACGATCATATCGATAAACACGGACTACATCAACCAGGTGATTTCGTTTGATAAAGTCAGACAGGAGTACGGGATCAATGTGCGTGAAGTGTACCTGATCATAATCGAGTTGGGGTTCCAGAACTTTGTCAATGTGCAGATCGACGACGTGCATAATGTCTTGGTGATTAGGGAGAAGAAGGTGTTGCGGGACGTGTATAACGACGAAGAGTACTCGTTGCGGGTGTTGAACGAAGAGGAGGACTTGGGCGATACGAGACTGGTCAGGTTGTCCAAGTTGAAGTTGCAGGCGTGGATCCATGAGAAGTTGACCCCTGTGAAGAACGATTTTGAGAGCAGGATCGTACCTCCGCCACCACCGAGCGCTGCAACTACGGGCAGCACGTCGAGAAGTAGTAATAGCCAGGACTATAGAGCAGAGAATACTAGGAAGCGCAAGACTCCTGATAATGTATAATAAATAGGCGTTTGTTTGTAAATTATTACTATGAATGATTGTACTTAACCTCAACTCTGTCAAAGGAATAGTTAGTTTCTTATTTTTCACTCAAGCAGCCCAGATCTTGGAAATGATGTTGGAAACACCACCGTCGTTCTTTTCAATCTGGTAAACACCGTATCCAGCGATACCGGTACCGAACGTCAACAAGTAGATAGCTGCATTGTGCAAGCCGCCGTAGACTCTCTTAGGTATATAATCGATGATACAACTCTGGAACCCAGCAAAACAATGGAACAATAACAAGGCCGACATGGTGGAGTCGATAACGGTGGAGGCGCCGGTGATGAAAGGAGCCAAGACCAAAGGCAACAAGCCAATACTCACGACTCTCTCACTGGTCCAGTGCAAAGAACCTTCAGCTTTGTGTGGTGGTGGTGGAACGTAGGCGTCGTTGACGGTGCCGACAATGTAGCCCGGAGGTTGAGGAATGGTCTTTATGGTTCTGACGGAGGTGGCGGCCAAGAGTGGTCTAAATGTGATTGGAGATAAGGATCTTTTGGTCAAGGTGGATAATCCGATACGTGACAACATGGCTGGGCGAGTGTGTGCTGGTGGTGGTGGAGTGTCTAAGAAGGAAAAGAAGTGGAAACTAAGTTTTCTGGGGGAAGGATTGGTTGGATTTTTTTTCTTCTGGTAGTGTTTGTTCCCGGGGGCCGTTCTGGAGACTGGTGAGGGTCAGTGATTATTTTCACTCACGTTTTCATTGGTCGGTTATATACAGGAACTACACACTATAATAATAAATAAGCCTTAATACCCCGGACTCTACTCTCTCACGACTTTTGTTTGGCACCAAAAAACCCTTCATCATCTTCGTCTTCGAACTCCTCCAATTCTTGTATCTTCTGGTTGGGGTCGAATCTACCCTTCAAGGATCTTTCAACTAACCCCAATGGCGTCTTTGCATAGATAACTTTGCTCATTCTTTTGAGGGTTTTGTCGTACCAGGAAAGATTGTCAAACTTGTTACGGACATCATAGATTCGCACATCGTGTTTGAGTTGCTTCACTCTTTCAACATCTTCAGGCTGTTTGACATTGGTGTACATGAGTTCTAGATTGCTCAAGACATGCAACAATATGGTGCCGACTCTGGCATCGGAGAATCTGTCTAAATACAAATCGTTCAAAATCTGCTCGGACCAGTCGATAGCGTTTTCTTTGTACCCTTTGGCCCACATGACTTCACTTATATGTGCCTTGATAGTGTTTATCATAGTGACCAAGTTGGCACGGTCACAGTTGAACAAGGGGTAGGTGGCTTGGTTGGTTTTGCCAAGTTCTATAGATGTCCTCATTTCTTGTAATGACCCCAATTCAGACATGTAGATCTGTAACGACTTGTTTAATAGCTCATTCTTTTGCTTCTTGGAAGTCTTTGGAGATTTGGACAATTTGGCAAGATTCGAGGCTAAATCATTCAAACAGTTGACCAATTCGTCAGAAACCTTAGACCGTTCCTCCAAGACATAGTTATCGTCAACTCTCAAAGACCTGTTATTTGTAGTCAACATATCAATGGTTCTGGTCAAGATTGGGATGGCTCTTTCTGGATCGTTGGTAATCTTGGCCAATATCCTGCTACTGGCGGACAACTTCTCGGCATCACCAACTTTGTTAAACAAGAAATCGTCGTTAACAACCTGAGACAACAACTTGATAGAAATGTCGGCTTCACCTTTGCTCAACAAACACTTGCAGTACCTCAAGATCATATCGACATAGAAGTTGATAAACTTGGGTGTTTTGTTCTGTATCAAAAAGTCTGTGCTCAAGAGCGGCACATTGTATCTGTTGCCAAATTCTTCTTCTTTCAAGTCAGGGTACTCCTGTTTAGCCAAATCAATCAATAATCGACGGTAGTGCTTGACGGCATGTCTTGGAGACTCACACACTTCATCTTTGTTAATCGCCAACACCGAGTTGACCTTGTCGTCAAACGAAGTGTCCCTGAAGGGGATAAATTGTCGGTCATTAGCATCCTTGTACAATATATAAAACAGCGCTAATGTGACAACGACCATCCCACAGTAGATCCCCGTCAACGCTTGGATGATGAATTTTGTAGTGCCCAAGTTTGACGTCTTCAAGTATGTGACTTTGAAACCACGCGCAAGACGAAGTGTGCGCGGTGGGGTTGGCGGCTTGGCTAGGAATGATATGGACCTTGTTGGGTGTGATAATTTGGGTGTCGTCCTCGAGAAGAGCATCCCTGTGGGTGCTGTCCGTGGGAACCGTACGCGAAACATCGGAGCGATCGTGGTGGTGGTACTGGTGGTGGTGCTGGCGGTGGTGCTGGTGGTGATGGTTGAAATTTTTTCTGTTCTCGCCCTGTTTGGTGATTTGCAGAACACAAGAGCCAGATCGGAGATAACATACAGGAGCCTCACACACACAAGATCAGCAACACTTCTTAGAGGTTCTTCTTTTAGTGCAGCAACATCTAGTGCATCACGTGGTTAGCATCAGCTTCAAACCTGCGATGTAACCTTTCTGTATAGCTAACCTGTATTTCCGAAAGTAGGGTAATCGGAGAAACTCATTCCGTCCGCACGGTAGTTGTTATTTTTAGAGAGTGTAACTTGTATAGCCACTTGCTTTGTACCGGAACTTTGCGCTCATTACAAAAAGATTACTTTATTACAAATCAAAAATAAACCACCAACAACAACAACAACACATCAGCAACCACCTAATAATGAGTCTACCCCCAAGTCGAGCGTCAATAGACGACGCAACCACCAAAGGTGAGCTATCATCTTTCGACGACTCAACTTTCCACCGTCCTTCTTCCCAGTTTACACGATCCATCGCCCTAAAGAAAATTTCACCTTCGTTATCACCACAGTACGAAGACCAGCAATCACATCCCCATAGCAAACAACACCACCATAGACACAGCGGAGACGAGAATGACACACCACATAGATCCCGTCATGTCTCGCTCTTGCACAAGTTCATCACAAACTGGTTGGTCATGGATCCGAACCTTCTAGACAACACAGACAAGCCACACGTGAAGAATTATCAGAAAGTTGAAAATTCCAAGTATGTGTTCTTTCTAGGCGGCAGATTGCATACCATCAAGAGCAGAAACCCTACCAGTATAATCACATTGGCCTTGATCATTGTTCCTGGTGTGTTGTTTGTCATATTTGAGGCATCGTGGCAATGGCATCATGTTTCCGCTGCGGTAACCATGGTGTTCATCTATTTGTGGGTGGTGAACATAAGTCTTTTCTTGAAACTAGCCACCGGTGACTCTGGAAGACTTCCCAAGAACCTTCATATTCCCAAGAAGATCAGCAGGAGGCAGCCCAGTGGTGACGAGGTGGCAGAAGCGGATGGCAAGGATCAATGGGAGGTTGAGGATCCACCTGCGGAATACTTCAACACCTTGACATTGCCTTACAATAATGAAAAACACCAAGGCATTCAAGTCAAGTACTGCACAACGTGCCATGTTTGGCGTCCTTCGCGTACAAGTCACTGTGGTATCTGTGACATTTGTGTTTTGAACCACGATCACCATTGCATTTTCTTGAATAACTGTATCGGGCAGAGGAACTACAAGTACTTTTTGTGGTTCTTGTTGGTTACTGTCATTAACTGCTTATACTTGATAGTCGTTTCAGTTATTCAGTTGTGTTTTTATAGAATTGGTGATACTGACATTCACGATATGAGACACTCGATTAGGAAACACCCTGTTGCGTTATTGATTGTTGTCTACTCAGTTTTGGCGTTCATTTACCCGTTCTTATTACTATTGTTCCACGCTTTTTTAACAAGCCAAAACATAACAACTAGGGAGTACCTTAATTATGTCTACAAGCAGAAGAAGGGCAACTTTGTCAATGTCTATCGCCGAGAAATGCTCAGAAACTGGTACATCAACTGGTGGGGCAAATCCAGTGGCGTGGGGTTGACGTTCCCCTTGGATGTTTACAAAGATGGTGATATACGGTACCAGACCATTGAACCTTTAAAGACTTTTGAATAGATTTTTTTTATATATACCTAGTGGTTAGGATTTCTTTTTGTAATGATTAATAAATTGATTGTATTAGTATCTGAACCTTCCTCACTTGGTAGTGCTCAAGTGAAATATTAGGTGTGCACAGAAACGTTTTGTTTGTTTGCTTTGGTCTTCGTGTGACAGGCAAAAAAAATAAATTATGTAACGAGCCGTTTATCCACAGCCCACCACTGCCACTCAACGACATACACCAAAGGAGCCCGCCATCATGGAACAAGTAATAAAGATGGCACTCCATAGGTCGGATCTAATGGACCCAGAAACCCTAGATCCGGAACCTGGAGCTCCAGAGCTATCGCCAACAGCCAGTGTCAACGTAGCTCACAACATGCACAACCCCAACTACATGGACGACGATGTTGAGCTGATCCATTTCATGAACAACCCACTCGCTAATGCCATCCTACTATCGAACAAGACATTCAAAGCACCCCTCAGGAAGCCCACGATATATGCCAGGAACTTCTCTCGACCGACCCCAACAACCATCTTCAACCTACCGCAGCGGTTGCTCCGCTGGATCTACTCCATGTCGATGGTGGTCTGTATCTTGTTGATGTTGGGGTTCATTGCAGTGACACCATTAGACGTCATTGTGCAAACACTATCTACGGGGAATGACACTGCCGTCAAGACATTTATTGTGATTATTGTCTGTGTCGTGTTTTTGTTCGTGCTGATAATCATCTACCTTGCCAGAGTGTACCAGTTCAGAGTCTCGTTGAACGACATCCCCACAAAGAGTCTTTACATTCCTTTTGAGAACGACTTCCCGCGCCCGGTGTTCAGGTATATTGATGATAATTTGCAGAGATGTTCTGATATCAAGTTCAAGGCTGGTCCATTGCAGGACGAAGACTGCATTATCAATCACCCTGGGTTGTCACCGCCGGAATACGTGCAGAAGATAAACGCAACGAAAAAGAGAGATAACGGTGAGGGGACGTTGTTACCACCTAATGTTCAGTATGAAGATATCATTCGAAGTTTGGGCGATAAGTTCTACATGGGGAAGATATTGACACAAGATGATATACCAATAGAGTTGTCGATGAAGGAGATTATAATATACCTAGCGAAGCAGTGTATGGAGTATGACGTGAGGAACGTCCCCAACTTGAACCGATTGATTGAGTTGTATGAGAATTTTAGGTTCAACGACAAGTTAATTAAAGAGGAGGACATTTTCGAGTTCATGATTGAGTTTGACAAGTTTGGTCAAATCTGTCAGAATGACTACCAGCTGCAGTTGCCACGTCCATCGATCAGCAGAAGAATGAGTAAGATCAGTCACAATTTGGATTTCAGCAGCGATTTCTTCCACAACCCCAGCAGCTACTCCAATGCATTGTTTGATGACGATGAGTATGACTATAATCTAAGCGACGATGATTGGGATGATGACGAGGAAGAAGAGGACGCTGATGAGGACGGCGACAATGTGGCTCATGAAGATGATGATAGTGATGAAGACGACTTTTATTACTACAGAAGAGAACCTAGACCGCCATACCAAATGCGGCATTTGAACAAATCATCATCAGATGAAGCTTCACCATTCCAACATCACAAAGTGGAGAATAAGTATTTTGCCAATGCTGCAAGCGGAGAAGATGACGAAGACGTCGACTCAGGCGGCAATGGGTCCGTCAAAAGACTTAACCACCGTGGAAGTTTCAGCAGCTCCAAATCAGTGATACGAAACAGACTCGCATTAGAAAGTCGTCATACATTACTGAATATCAACCCCTATGGTCACGGCGGCCGCACAGACGATGAGGATGACTATAACTCATTACATAGAAACCGAAGTGGGTACGTCACCGACGAGGAAGATGAAGATTCCGATGAGCAGGACGAGGAAGAAGACGATCAGCAATTCTACCAATTCCGGAGAAGACGACCACCAGCATCCAGACAACAACGGCAACCAACCGATCTAAACATCTCACCGGTACACAGCGTCAAAAGTGTCGAGGTGAAACCCATCCACAAATAAAATATATCTCATAATAGTAGTACAAATAATAAATAATGATTAATTTTGTCTAGGTTTGACTATTCCATTATGAATGAAATAGTAAACCACCGTGCCGTCGTCATTAATAATCCCAATAATCACCCTCGCAGGTCTCACACCTTCATCTTTCTCAATTGTCTCAAACCACTCGTTAATCTCCTGTACGCTCAACTTTTCATCTTTCAACAACCTCGGCACGATCCACTCCTTCCGTATCTCGTCAGGGTCCGTAGACACGAGTTTCTCCCTGGGGTGTCCTGATAGGTATGCGTGTGGCCCATGCGCATGTGCAGTGACGTTGTTCCAGAGGTTATAATGGATGAGGTTCAATCGGACCTGGTCCATCGGCGTGCTTGTGAATGGCAATGTTGTTGACGGCATGACTCGAGAACTTTGTTTGTGACCCTATCTCTGTGTGTGTGTGTGTGTGTGGATGAACCGTGCTTCTTATCTCCTATCTCTAGTTTGGTTCTGTATTGTTGGGGTCTAGAGGGTTTTATTGTTTTGACAGAAATTTATTCCACAGAGGCGTGTGCGATGGGATAAAGTCGTGTGGAATGGGTCAGGGTAAGCGTATTGGTAGCGCGGGAATCTTCTGGAAAATAAAGTGCGAGAAAACAAAAAATTGTTGATTGGTGTGGAGAGCTGCCACGACGTTGGAGGAGAGCTATTAATGGAAATAGGAGGGAGGTTATGTGTTGGTTGAAACACGAGAAGGAGGCAGTGGTGAACTCATGCATCAACTAACTACGAAAGTGTATACTCAAACGTATTACGAAGCTTTTTTTTTCTTCTTCTTCTCCTTTCCCAGAGAACCCATCAAAGAGAAGCGGAGAGGGAAAGAAAAGTTCAAGTTAGACCAAATATATTGTTCTATGAACAATAAAGCAAAACAAATAACCCTTTCAAAATCCTTGTTGTTCTTGACCTTGTTACAAGCCAAAGAATACGCCAGATTAGAAAAGAAGCTGAACTAAACTGTGTAACTGCCACAAAAAAAACCATGTAAATCCAGCCTTTAGTTATAGAACCACACATCCAGAAGCATGAGTGAGATGTGACATGAACAGGCACATATACATGTTGACAGATACGAATTAAGGTCAAACTGAGGGGGATCGGCCTAGATGTGGCAAACCCAGTAGGACTTGACAACACCACTGTCAGAACGTATACGGATGTGTGGTGCTCTCACGTTCTCTCTCGCCAATGTTCACAGTAGTCAAAAAAGAGTTTCAACAATACACCAGGAGCAAATCGCTCGTTGAAAGTTGAACAAAAGGGCAAACTGGGTCTGTGTTCTGCATAACGCTAACCACTACTTAAAACCTTAATCTCCTCACCTCACTTTTCTTCCCGTCCCCCTTGTTCTGTGGTTTTGTGAAAGGCGGTGAAATTTCAGGTCTATGTGAGATCTTTATACTTTTATTTTTTTTATTCTGTATGAGCTTTGCGTTTTGTGTGAGGGTTTGCTTAATTGAGTTAAAAATTTAATTGAGCTGATCTAAAATTCTTGATCTAAAACGTGAGAATCTACAAAATAACAATCAAGAGAGTAACCCAACTAATTGATGAGTCTGTGTTGAAACAAGGGCCAGAGCTAAGCTTTGATATGAAATTCCCATATCTGTATTGGTCTAATTACTTTGTTTATTTATAATCCACTTCTCCTCCTCCTCGTCTAATTTTCCAAGTTTTTTTGCAATTGATTGTGTTTTTGTCCAGACGCGTGGGATGTGGTGGGACGGAATTACCGTGGGAGACATTTACCCCTGTCCACCAAACCCACACAAGACGCGGTACATAGAAGCAGTTAACAACCACGGTTAGTGTCAAAAACGTTCGGCTTTGTCAGACACTGGGTTAATGTCGACAGGAAAAAGGGAGACATGCCACACAATGTACGACCAGCTGTATCTAAGAAAATAAAAAGAAATACTCCTGATTGATGTATATGCGTTACGTAGAATTATGTAACCACCGCTCCTCGATCTGAGGGCGGAATAGAGAAGGAGGGGCGGAGGACGGGATACACATACTGCAGTTAATTAATCCTTTGTGACGATACGCATAGTCTCCACACCTTTGTGTGAGCGTCCTTGGCCCAAAAACGTGCACAATGATAAGCTTAAGGTAAGCGTTTCTTTCTTTCCTTAGAACAACAGTAAACAGCTTCTTCTTCTTTGTTACTGTTGACTCTATGTTGCACTACACACACAAGTGCTAGAACACTGCATTTGGGGGAGACAATGGGGCCCGTAGGGTTTGTTTCAAACCTTGCTCAACAAGAGACGCCCACAACAATAAATGCACATATCCACACACACATGTCCAAACAAAAAAATAAAAACTCTTCCAGCAGGGAAGAAAGTATGAACTCGCCTTATCGAACGACAACAGCAAGAAGCACCAAAAGCTTAATCCTGGAGAAGTCCAACTGTTAGCCCGGGAGCAACAGTACTTTTAAACCCAATGGATCGGAATTTTATATGTATTCCGCGCCAAATGTTTTTCTCTTTATACGGACATAACAAGTCGCCCTTGTGCTTACATATTGGGGGGCCAAGGACCCTTTCGACACGATCAACCACCCTCCCTTCTTCGTACGAGAAATTTCATATTCATCCAGCGGGAGCTCTTTCGGGCAATTAATTGAATTGCGTTATTCGGACATCACCATACAAAGGTCTAGAAGTCATGCCCAGATAGGGGGTATAATAATTTCACCACCACCAGTCTTGTGTTAGTGCGCAGTGCGGAATTTGTGTGTGTGTGGGCGGCGGCACATAATATCGTTTAACGCCATCACACAATAATATTTCAACGCCAGTTACCCGTTAGGCAACATGGACTGACGATGAGCACAGGGCTGGTCATTAGTACGGGTATTGTCTCATCCGTCAAAATAGCTTTCCTTTGTTTTCTCACGTACCAATGGCGTGGTGTTACTTTCTTGGTTGAATCTAACGAAGGGCAAGACGAAAGGGTGCCCCTTAGGGGTGGCGGCAGGCGAGAAAGTGAAGAAAAAAATCGACCCACTATCGTGTACGCTTGTCTAAAGGAAAGGAGAAAAAAAAAATTTTGGCCCTTCCAGCACGAACCACCGCGAGGACCGCCAAATGCAACAAAAAGAGATTAGCAGATTGACGGATAACTCATATTAGTATGCCCTACAGCAAACGGTTTTATTTCTGGTTCTAGACCAATCAGAGTGCGCCATTTACATAGTCCCACCTATCCCTTCGCTTTTCTAGTATTGCGCCCGCTCTTGTTCCTACTTGCCTGTCACATTTCCGTCCTTCACCAAAGACAAAAACAAAAGCAGGCGTTGCGATCGTACCAGTTTTGACGAAGGTGGCAGATCGGAATTGTTTCTTGTAGACCCAAGCGATAGTTAGACCAAGATTTTCAAATTAATCGAAGTAACGGAGAGAGATTACCATCGTGTACCAAGGAGAGCTGTATCAGGTCAGAATTCTAGAGGTTTCGTGAAACCTGCCTGTGGGCGGAAAGCTTTCGTTTAAAAGTTAACCGAAAATGGGACCTGAGACACGGGCGTGATATTTGGCCTGCTCTGACTGGGGGGAGATGACATGAGTCGTACGCAAGTTACTCGGAATTTTATGACACTTCACAGATCGACTCTGACAAGTCCTTCTGGTAAATGCCAGTTGATAAATCGGATGATTTGTTGCGAATAATCTTCGGTATACCGTATGCAAAGACTAAATTAAAAAAAAACAAGCACCGACAAGTACAACCATCTGTCCTTTCAAAGACCAAGACGTCTGGTTTATTTTGAAAACCCTTTATGGGACAATCCTTGAAAGAAAACGATTGCCCAGTTTGCTAATGGAGGTTTTTGCGACATTAGATGGTGGATAATCAAGGAGTCGCCTCGATTTCCAAACCGCATAGATGTTTTATCCATCTATTCCCCTGTGCATAACTAAGAAAAGCTACAAAAGAATTTAACTGTTTTAAGTCAAAGCCAATACACACACACCACACCAAAGAAGAATACATGAACGAAGGAATTTTGTGGTTGTACATGTAGATCCCACAAACCAGAAATTTTTTTTGTTTTGCTTAATGGCCAGGCTCATGACAAAAAAAAAGAGCCAAAGGGTAGGCAGAACAAACGAGAGGGCAACAGCAAAAAAAGATTGACCAATTTCCTTTGGGAGCTAGAGTAGTAATTTTATCTCGTTATCTCGCAATCATTATAAAGAATTTGGGTTATTAGCCTTGTATTGTTTGTGTTGGTAATGACAATGGCTAACCAAGAGGAAGTGTGTAGAAAATCTAATTTCCGTTTGGCTTAGTACTATTTCAGCTCCCAAGGGCAAAGGAAAAAGCAGAGAAGAGAGTGTGTGCACAGTAAGAAAATTTTTCATCGTGTAATTACCAGATTTTGGGGATAAGAGCGCACATAGGCTATGGTGCAGCTGTCTGTCTGTACCTGTGTGATTTACAAAAATAGAGCATAAATAGTGTTTAACCCAATATACAGTAACAATGCAACTGATTTAGTCCACGCTGCGTTCCAACAAACAAACCTCCTCCTCCTCCTCCTCCTTCGCTGGAGCACGACCGAACGAAATTTGGCCTCACGTAAGGGCAAACAAAACAAGCACTCCCCAAAACAAGAAAGACTAAACAAAGGCAGCTATTTCTTTTTTTAGGTTTTGTCCCCAAAGGGATGGACAATGGGATGGGGGGAGCACAATGCAGAGTATTTTCTAGTAAACTTAATGCAAATGTACAATTAATTATTGTTTGTGCATTTTGTGGTTCATTATTATTATGGCGGTTTGGCTACTTCTTGAGCTTCGGTCTTGATAATAAAAAAAAAACCTGTAGTCACCTTGAACCCAAAACGTCAAGCTCCGACCAAGGACAAAAAAGTATTTAAACAATATCAATTTCCTCCTTCTTTCGGAATTTTTTTTTGGGGGGAAGACTCTGTTTATTATCAGCATTCTAATTATCGTGTACCCCCGCCTAGCTCAAACCATACTGCCAATGATGTTTAGATTCTCCACGGACGCAACTGCCCTTCCAACTAACAGAAACAGCAAGTTCATCAGATCTTCCTCCACTTCATCCTCATTAACGCAGAGCCCATTAAATACCTTCAGCAATGCTGCCGGGCAAACCTCATCCCCCACCAGCACCACGGCTTCGAAGCGCATACCATCGCCATTGATCAACAAGTACAAGAGCAACCAATCTATCATAACAGACACAGACTCATTATCAAGCAGCATATCCAATGTCACCAACAGCAACTCCACCATCGCAACCTCCGTCGCCAATTCTCCACCAAACCACGCCAAGTCGTCTTTGTTAGCAAATGATGCCGACCACAGCATGGAATCAACTGCTCCCAATGACGACGCCTCCACAGTTTTCGACCACAGTGCTCAAGTTCCACCTAGGCGAGCACCATCGCTCCACAGCGGCCATTTCCCTCACCAGGACGAGAGCATCTATGAGTTGATCAGATTGGATACCAGAGTCTCATTGGAGTCTTACTACGTTGAACAGGGCCAAGAGCAATACAAGGTCAAATTGACATTGAATGAAAGACAGATTGAGTTGTTGAGGTATACCTGGAACAAGATGTTGTTGGAGGAATCTAGCAGCTCAGAAAACATGCCTGGTGCATTCACTACTACCCCAGTTAACCGGAAATCCCCCAAAAAGAAAACCAACACCAAGATAGAATCCAGCACTATAGCATCGTCCTTGTTCTGTCGTCAGTTTTACTTCAACTTGTTGTCCAAAGACCCAGAGTTGGAAAAATTGTTCCCAAGTATCAAACATCAAGCAGTCAGTTTTGCTGGTATTTTGACTTTTACCATTAGTCAGTTAGAAAATTTGTCCAACTTGGACGAGTTTTTGCTGAAATTGGGTAAATTGCATGCTAGAATCTTGAACATCGAAGCGCCACAATTCGAGCTTATGGGAGAGGCTCTCATTCAGACGTTCCAAGAGAGATTTGGTAAGAAGTTCACTAAGGAATTGGAAAACTTGTGGATCAAGTTGTATTTGTACCTCGCCAACTCATTGTTGCAATACGGTATCGACCCAGTGTTGAAGTTATCCAGATACGAATCCCACGGCAGCTTCATGTCCAGTACCACAAGCGTCGATTTGGCCAACGGTGAAACAAGTATATTAAGAGACGACTTGAGTTCACTAGAACCTTCACAAATGAGCAAGACAAGTTCAAACTTGACATTACCAAAACCAGCACCACAACCAATGGTTTCCACACACAACTTGCAAGAGACAACCATCCCAGAGCTGAAGCCAGGTTTTAAGAAGAAGATGACTACAAGAATGAAGAAAGCTAAGGGTAATAACTGTGTCATTATGTGATTGATTCACACCATGATTTATAGAAGAACGTTCTTTCTTTAATGTATGTGTATTATTTATTCATGGATTGTTAATGCTAGTTAGGCAACACCCTTGGTTGTAAAAACCTTGTAAAGTGAGTGTGATTTTTCGGTGGGTGCACGCCCTCTCTTACGCGTGTTTTGTATGAAAGGGGGATAATTCAAAACAAAGTCGTGCAAAACACGGGTTCTCTTCTGTTTCAGAGTTGGTTTCTAAGATGCTCCATTTTGTGCTGATACAGGCTCGAATCTGGATCCTCAACATGGTCGGTGAGTTTCCCCATCGTCTAACTGAAACCCACAAACGAGACGCCAGGAAGGATGTACTTCAAGGAGATATGTCTTGTTGAGTGGATCTAGAGTTAGAGAAGTGTGGGTGAGTGTGTTCGTGTGTTCGTGTAGCTGCACAAAAACAGGGGACAGATTCGCAATGATATTTCCCAAAAGAGACAAATTGCGAAAAAAGCAAGAAAATTCGTATTGCAAACACTCACATGTACCCGCGCGTGTGAAGAAGTGGGAAGCTAACAACCTATGACCCTAAGGTTAGAGCTCTCTCTTTGTAGCATTAAAGGTAATACGATGGGAGAACACTTTTAGTTCCTTCTCTTGCTTCCGGTCACACGGTTGCTCCGTTTGTTATTTGAATATGTCACCTTGGAGTTTCCTTGCGGGATGTGGGCCCTATGCAGGTTATGAAAAATGCCTGCCTAAATATTTTTGTCTCTTCTCCGCCTGTCTGTCTATGATGCTCAATGTCCAGCAACTTGCAACAACATACAGCTAGAGAACCGTTGAGAGTGTAGATTGTATTAGCAAAGACAGGTAGAACGCGTCTTCTAAGATCAGACGTGTAATTTACTACCACTGTATATTCTTTCTGGCAGTTTGGTTGTCTGGCAGTTTTTCTCGTTGTCGTTACTTTTGTGTTGCTTCCTTTCCAATTTGGCAAAAAAAAAAGTTCGTGGGTTGTCATTTCTGTAAATTAATTTAATCTATCAACAGTCAGTTTTATTTGGGTTTCTTTCTTTTATCTACATCCACCTGAATAGAGATCATCAACTGCCTGTCTAGCCACATACCATGACTGATTCAACGTTTGATGAGTTCTTCGATAATGAGTTCTATTCCGCTCCAATTTCAGCGGTAAACGACACGAAAAACCACATGAAGAATGTTCGAAATTCCATCCAAATTAAGCATTCGATGTCGTCCAAGTCATTGCGAGATTTCACAGCCAACCCCCAGCCAACAGCAACAACCACATCTACTAAGAGCAAGAGAACGTCGGCTATCAAGGCGTCTCCTTCTTTAAAAGCATTGGAAACCATCCTCAACGAAAAAAGCAAGCAGTACAATACTGGCAGCACGACTAATGTCAACGCCATACTCGAAGAAGAAGAGGAGGAAAATGACGATGCCAACATGGTGGTACTGCGCCAGCAGACAAAATTGTCGCCACCAGTCACATTCAGTTACAATAGGGATGTTGGACTATCAGTGCAGACGTTTGAGACGGCTACGGAATCATTGGCGGAGGAAGACGAAGACGACGATGGTGAATCGACTTTAACCAACAGCAACAACAACAACAACGCCAATAGTGCTCCCTACAGTGTCAGCAACTCCATTTTCAGCAACAACTATTTGACAAAGAAAACCAGCAAGGCTTCATCCGCAAATTCTCACAAGTACAACAAGTCGTCTATTTCCACCATCAGCGAAGGTGGTTATTCCACTGATGAAACCCCCGTGGTGTCGCAACCATTGACCTTCCAGAGCTTCACGCCCCATAGTCACGATTCTCCGCTTGTGAAGATGGTGGATATCAAAGAAGAGTACCCAGGTGTTCGTGAATCGAATTTTGAAGGGGTACACGAACAAAATAATAATAATGGTACAATGTACACTAACAATGTTACCAAGAATAATTATGATGGTGTTACTATTTATAATGATAATAATTCCTCCCAAGAAGTTGGCTCAAAATTTTCATCATATCAACGACAACAACAACAACAGCAGCAGCAGCACGACGGGTTTGAAGAAGAGTATCCCCAGCTGGTTGATCTTTTGCCATACCCTTATCCTCCCGATCAAGACGAAATGCCACAAAAAAATTCTCACTCGTTACGGCCACCGAGACACATAAAATTGCCGACCGCCAACAGGCCGGCATCACCATTGTCGCAGAATCAGCATTCAACGGGTCCTTCTTCTTCCTCACCAGCAAGACCAGCGCACACCAGCAACAACAATAACAGCAGCAGCAGCAGCAGCACTATTATTCAGTCGAATAACCCCTTCTACCCTCCCTCTTCCACTGCCACCACCTCCGCGATTCCTGCGGCGAACAGCAACGACTACCACCAGCCCCCTCACTCACACCAGAAATACAATTCTACACCCGCCAATCGAAACGTGCCGGCACCATCCCTATTACAACAGCCGGCCTACCCTGGAAGTGTTATTAATACCAACAATAATCTCCAGCACGGCGCACACCTGAACTACAACAACGACACCACATCCGGCCTGGTCCACCGCACCACTAGCAACATGTCGTCGTCTAATATGTCCGTGGAATCTAGCAATTCATCCCTTACTAATTCCAGCGTAGGTCCACGCCCGAAAATTGTTCGTAAGTCGAAAAGCATGTTGTCTGTGTTGTCCCATTCAGAATCGCTGGAGAACGTCCTGAAGCCAGTGTCTCCCTTACCGGCCACACCTAAACAATCATTTGCGACTGGCTCTGCCGTGCCTACTTCGGTGTCCCCCAAAAAATCCCCTCACTTAAGATCAAACTCTGCATTTTCCTTAAACTTCCCTACAAATGAATCTACGACAAGTGGGCCGCCAAGACCGTTGAAACACAAGAGAAGCAGTACTATGAATGACTTGAGCAGGTTGAACCATGATCAACCAGCAACACAACCATCGACAGCTAGCGTTCAATCTTCTACAATGACCAACAACACGCTGTCGTCATCGTCTGCCCCTGCTGAAAAGAAAAAGTTTAGTTTCAAGTCTTTATTCAAGTCGCGATCCAAGAACCATTCTTTGAATGCAGCGCTGGAACCCAAGAAGCTTACATCAAAGTCTTACTCGACGCCAAATATGCAAACATTGTCACAGCAGCCAAAGAAGATAGAACCCCAGCAAGAACAAACTAGACCACAGCCAAAAACGAACAACTCATTCATGAATAGATTTATGAAGAACAAGTCGTCGGAGAACCTTAGCAAAATGGAGGCAACATCACACGAGCAAAACAAGCCACTGGAACCAAAGATACCTGTGGAGCAGCACAAACCCATGGAACAAAAGAAACCTGTTGAGCATACCAAAAAAGAAGTACCGGTGGGCAATCTTACTGTTTCCCCAGTTGCTCCTACAATGAATAATAAACCCGTGAATAATGCTCCTCCAGCCAAACCAGCAGCAACAACAGCAACAATAAAGGCAACAGCAGATGTCATGGCTCCTCCTTCACTAGCAAGACCAGGCAGTCACAACTTCATCAGAGAGATTAGTGACGACAGCGTTTATGTTGGCAGGCACGATGTTCACGATCATGATGACATTGAAGTTGAGCATTCCGGAGAGGAGGACCGCAAGACGGAGAACGAGTCCTATGAGTCGGGCGATAACTACGACCAATTGTCTTACTCGAGATCAATCCCGGAGGAAGAGGACTTTGATTATTATGATGCCAAGAACTTGAACGAAAACCCACCGCAAAAATTGAATACTGGAAATCAATATGGAGAAGAAATTGCATTATTGCCGCCATTATTAGATTCGAACCAGTTTGGGTCACCGTTCAAGGTCAATTATCAAAGTTCACCACAGTCAAATAGAGAATCACCACGCCAGCCTAGATTGGATGAAAGTCCGATTCAAAGAAGAAAGCCACAGTCAGCGGCACCAATTAGACCACCGCAGAATTCCCTGCCAAGTAGACACCCAGAACACCACGGTAATAACAACCAATTATTGGGAGAAGCATTATTCCCGAAGTCGTTGAACGCACACGAAGTGGAGAGTATTGTGTCATTGGAGAGGTCAAGATCAATGAAGTCCGTCAAGTCCAATAAGCGCAACTCGTTTGTGAATTATGACGGCAGTGATGATAACATTGTGCATTATGTCGGACCTACATCAAATCCAACTGCAACCAGCGGCATGACAAGATCAAACTCCATTTTGAAAAACTCCACGAGCAGAAGAAGTAACTTGAACGAAGAGTTGACTATGAACTCAATTGATGCTAATATTTCACAGTATGCTGCGGAAATGAACACCAGCAATCATAACCTCAACACTAGCTTGGTTCTTGATGATGATCTCATGGAGTTTAGTGAGTTTATCGACGTTGACAATTTGAATTTCGCTGATTCGCCACTTCTTCCTGGGACACCAGTTAAAGCTGATACTTTTGCTGGCCAAGCCAACATGCCACCATCGCCGCTTGACATTAAGTCTTTTGAAAAGACTCGTCCACATCCACAGCAAAGAAACCAGGAACAATCACCAGTTATTGTTGTCGTTGATAAGTCGAATCTCAAAGAGTCTAAACCTTCCAAGAATGCACCAGTCAGTATCGATTCAAGAACCCCTTCATCTTCCCCACTTTCAATGGAACATGTTGAATCACCAAAGACGAGTGTTGAAGGCGGTGAAAATATTCATGAGAAGGAGAGAGTGTTTATTGGTGTGACCAAAGGTGATGATTCGCGTCATAGCATCCACACTACTCCGGAGCCTGAAGACGAAATTGCTAGTGATGCGGCTACTGAAGTTATTAAGAGTTCACCGATTTTGGAAAGTGCATACAGAACAAGACAATCACAAGAAGGTACAGACCATGTTACTTCCAAGGCTCGTCCAATTTCAATGTCCTTCAAAGGTTTGAATGCTCCTTCATTTTCTGGCAAGTTCAAGAACCACGACTTGAGAAGCAGCGATTCTCACCAATCGTTCAACATCAACTTTAATGATGATTCCTCAAGTTCTGTTGGCGGTGGGTTTGGAACTAGCTCCGACGACGAATACGAAAGTGAAGAGGACCACCTTGCCCTTGCAGCTCATAATAGAGAGGCTGGTATTCAAGCCAATGGTAGAAAGGTATCACCATTGATACCGCCACAAGCTGCATCTACTGTGAATAACCACTCGCCTTTGGTCCCACCTGCTACTGCACAATCTCCTACAACGTCAGTTAGATCGTCGGTATTTTCACCAAGGCAATTGCCCAAGAAGTCATTGACCCCACCTGAAGCTCATCAGCAACCACTTCCACCCAAGAAGTTCCCCCACAACAAGATTCCTTCCATTTCTGACCAGTCATCGATTAACTCAGGAGGATCGCCCAGATCATTTACATCGATGATCAGCAAGAAGTGGGGCAATAAAAAGTCACCAGCATCGAGTCCTAGACCGGCACCACCTCCACCACAGATTATTCTGAAGATACCGAACGGAGTTAGATTCAGTTCTAGAATTATCTTGTACGATACGTACAACGAAGAGGAGTATGATAGACATCCTGATACTGCCACATGTAATCAATTGACACCAATGTTGGCCCAGCAGATCAAAGAAGAGTTGAACACGTTCAAGGGTGAAATGGATATTCATGTTGAGTCTAGGTGCTACACTCATTTCTTCTAAGTATAGACACTCACACATCCAGAGACCAATTACAGATTAATATATAATGTTCTTTTTAGATTGTTTTTTACAAAAACTATTCATTGTAGCTACCGTCCTGTTTCTGTTTCTCGTGAGTTTCATGGGCACTCTTGAATATTTTGTCCAAGACTGGTGCATCCAGTTTGTCGATTGTTGCAATTATGGTTTCTGGGGTTTCCATGATGACAACCACGTATTCGTTATTTCTGAAATCCAAACAAGTAGTTGGTGCCCAACTAGCACCATCATATTCCTTCAATGTGACAACAGGTGGTTTGCCATCGACGTATTCTGGATAAGCCATTGCTGGTTGCTCGTGGTGGTGGTGGTTGCTGCGTTCAGTTTTTCTGTCTCTATTTTTTTTGTTCTTCTAATTCCATCTCATCAAAATTCTTCAGTACTCCACCATCACTAACTATCACAACAACCAATGTCTGAAGCACCAAAGGAACCACAAGTTGTCGTTCCAGGACAATACATAACTCCAATTTACAAACTAGAAGACGGAGCCACTACACAGTATATCCCAGGCAAGGGCACCATAATATCCAACATCGAAGTGCCGAACGACGCCAATGGTAAAGTCATCCCACTCATAGTCTCCACCATCCTCGGCACCGTACACATCAAGGACCTCCCAATCCCAGACACAGACAATGTCAATAACAACAACTCGCAGTCAAACGACACCAAAGTCGTCAAACGGGTAGTCACCGTGGTGCCACGCGGGTCGACCACATACGTCTCTGAAGAAGGACTCGGCAAAGAGGACCAGATCTCGATCAACTTACCCAAGGAAAACGACGTTGTTCTTGTGCGTATCACGAAGATCAGCAACGTTCAAGCGTACTGTGAGCTCATTTCACTCGAGACGCGTCCCATCCTCGCTGACTCCGGCATCGGCGCCCAGGGTGCCCTCACGCACGTCTCCTTGCCTAGCGGCGGCGGCGCCCAGCACATGTTCAACGTGCAGACCGTCGCGAGCTCGCAGTCGACGTTGCCGAACTTCCAGATCTATGACATTGGCGAGAACTTCAAGGGCGTGATTAGGATGAGTGATATCAGGTCCACGGAGAGGGATAAGTTGAAGATTATTGATTGCTTCAAGCCGGGGGATATCGTCAGGGCGGTGATTATTTCATTAGGTGATGGGTCGAATTACTATTTGAGCACCGCTAGGAATGACTTGGGTGTGGTTTTTGCAAAGAGTGAGAACGGCGCTGGTGGGTTGATGTACCCCTTGGATTGGCAGAATATGATTGATTTGGAAACGGGGTTGATTGAGAAACGTAAGAATGCGAACCCGTTCATATAGATGATGATGTGAGGAATAGATGCGTATGTATGTATATAAGTTTCTATTAGCTCTAAAATACATAGTGTGGTTGTAAAAAGAAAGATATTAGTATAAGGAAATGAAGTGTGTAGGGGGCATTAAATGGCATGGAAGCATTAGTTGTGATTATATGGTGCCGACGGGGTGGATCAAAACCTCATTGTCGCCTCTCAAGTCGACTTCACTTAATCCAACCACAGAACCGAACTTCTCAAATCTGTCGTAGTAGTTGTGCTTCTTGTCTTGCGATATTTCAATCATCTTCTTCCAGTATTTACTATGATCATACTCGAAGTTGACTCCACCTTCGAAATCCTTATCCAATTGTTGCTTAGGCACGTAGTTGACAAATGGTTCGTCAAAGACCAATTTTTCTCTAGTCAATGGATCAATGAATGGGTGGATGAGTTTCAAAAAGGTCCATCCCAACCAAGGTATATTAGTCAACAAAGCCTTGCCCAATCTTTCAGGGTAATGGGTTTGCAAAATGTGCAAAACTTGCTTGCCGATACCGATCGGAGGAATCTTATTCGTCTGGGTACCCACTGGGCTTTGCTTGAAATCAATCAACAAGGCCAAGGAGTCTTGACCGGATGGCATGTAATCGATGACTCTCTCCAACATGTACACCAAGTGCTGCACTTGTCTTTCGCTAGTTTTCGTGTTTTGTCTGCCTGGTTTCAAGTACAAGCAAGGTCTGGAGTCGTTATCGTAACCCAAGATGACTTCCTTCCCAGTCTCATTCTCAACACTGACCAAGTCTCCATTGACTTTGTTTTCGGTATCGAATGGTTCAGAAACACCAAACTCTCTTCTCCAGCTCAAAGTCATTTCAATTCTGTCTATGGCTTCTTCGGTGTTCCATTTGGTTGCTCGTAAGTATCTGAGGAAGCATTCTCTAGTCAACCACGATTTTTCACCCACGGTCAACTCTTTGGATTTCTTGCCTGCCTTGTGGTCCAGCTCACTAGTAGCGAATTTCAAGTTTGAGTTCTGGAAATGGTTCAACACGGCAATATATTTGGTCTTTTGATCGTCGGTCAATTCGGGTTCTTTAGGAATGGCTGAACCTGCAGAAGGCTCTGTGAAGGGCACATAAGTGATGTCTTTGGATACCGTGGTGTTTGCTTTCTCGTTGATGAGTGTTGATTCTATGGATGAAGAAGGGGAGGAAGTGGTTGCCTCTGGTGCAGGGGAGTGTACTATGTTTCTTAATTTGCCAAACATTGCGTGGGGTGTGTGTGGAGAATGATATCAACGAGATGAGGAAAACTGGAAGAATAAGAAGAAGAAGAAGAGGAAGAAGAAGAAGTGAGTTTGTCGTTTATTTATTTTGGTTTCTACAGAAGCCGGACGTGATAGTAATCTGACTAATTACATAAAACCAAGGGCAGGCCAGGAAGTAAGGACGACCCAGAAAAAATTGTTATATCCGAACCGCTCTTATTCCGCACCGCACTCACAAAACCGGAAATGAATGCAAAAAGCATAGAGGAAAATTTCTCCAACTCGGACAAGTTGTTCCGTACTGGTTTTCATTTAGGTTGTTTGGCTTGCTAAGGCTGAGGTATTTCCGATGGGAGGTACCTGTGATTCTAGTACTAATTTAACACACTCTCCTACACGGCTGATAACCAGTGGTGGTGTAGACGTTTCTGAAGTTTAAAGTATTTTGGAACGCTTCTTACAATTTTGTTACCTCGGAGCTAAAATTTCTCTGGCAATGAGACGGGTAGGGGAAGGGGAAAAAAAATCGGGAACTTCTTCCACCAAGCAGAATCTTTGGCGGTACGTAATCCTGCTACAGATTGAAGTGGTTTCTTGGCTCCATGTACAATTGCAACGCAGGTCTCCAATAGCAACCAAAGGGAGTGGGCCTGTTACTCTCCACACCAGGGGGAGCAGAGACCAGGGTGTGGTGTCGGGTTCGGATAATATTTCTACGGAAGCAGATCAACATCTCAAAAATAATAGTAGACTTGCCAAATGGGCCGAGACGCGGACTCACGCGCGTCCTCAACGTCAACATGTACTGCGCGATTTTTTTTCTTAGTTCGTGTACCCATACAAACATTCTCTTGAAAAGTCACCAGACGAGTTACCCAATGCGTTTTCGATCACTTTCGAAAGCACTAGCAATGGTGAACTCATGGTCAGTTGCTTTCTGAGATGGCCCATTGGCATCGACCGCCATCCCCGAGCTGTTATAAAAGCAATCACACCCCCCTATGGGTTGTGACGGGACGGAAACTCAAAAAAAGCAACAAGCCAACAAGCACAACTTACTAATGCTTGAGAAGCACCTACACACATGGAATGACTTGGATACGGTCGAAAATCGATGACCAACATGAAACTCCATCACTTCACCAAGCTGAGTTCTGAAATGTGGGGATATGGTGACACAACAGATCTCAAGTCATGGAAGTTTAATCACCGGACTTCACATTGAAACCCCGTCAAAAAGGAAAATGCTCGTAGCAGCTCAAGTTTTATGGTAGCTAGAACACCTTTACCACCCCAGATACCACTTCGAAGTCTGTTTCTTCTGTTGGTCTTCACTTCCGACGAGGTTTTACCCTCATAAGTCACGTGCCTTATCTGCATTCGCCCTCTCACATCGAAAATTTTTCTTCTCGTTTCGCCTTCTATCATTAAGCTTTTAATATGGAGTGTTAACATTTAGCAACCCTCTCCTCAGCTATAACCACTAGTCATCACAACCCAACATGGAATCACAGTTCAACACAAAGAAACCCAGGACGCTACCCACGTTAATGCAACTAGCAATAGCCAAACTAAGGCGGCATGCCTCGCAGATAGCGGATGTGGGCAATACTCCGTTCCATTTACTAGAGCCCATACTACAGCAGATGCCATCGAGGCAATTGAACGAGCTCGAGGAGAACTGCCGCCAGCTACTACCGCACTCAGACAAGCTATGGATGAAGTTGATCGCGAAAGATTTCCCTGACCGACCTGTGAAAATCGATCCACTCAAAGTAGCCTCAGCCGCAAAACCCAGCAATACGCCTTACAAAACACTATACTACAAGTACTGCAAAGACCGGGATGATTTCAGAAAGGACTCAGCAAAGAAGCTACGAAATGCAAACAGATCACTTGAGAAGGAGAAGTCAAAGAGGAAAATAATTGCGGTAGACCAAGTGTTACGAGATCCAAGCATCAGGAAGACCAACTATACGAGCAACAATGGGTTTACAAAGACGATGCAACCAGTGAACAAGAACTCTATATTGGAGAAAGCAAAGAGGGATACGGCACAATCGAGGAATCTCATATTTGCAAGAAATCATCACCTCAAGGCGTATGATCCTTTCCATGCTTTCAAAGTGAATAGCAGAAACAGCAATGGTGATTTCGTCAGGGCACCAAGAGTTCCTAACGTCAGAAGGACGACGTTCTTCAACGCCACCAGCGAAAGTTTGAAATCTCCAACGTCAGAGAGCGCCCCATCTGTTAAGAAAACGCCAGTCAGTGCTCCAAAGAAAACTCCGACAGAGCAGCTGCCGCAACAGCCACTATCACCTGTCAAACCTCCCCTTCCTGCTCAAAAGTCATCTATATTTATTCAACGCAAACGCAAGAGCCCACCACCAATACCGTCTTCAGCTACGCCGAAGCGCGTAAAGAAACCTGTTCAAACCAAAGAACCTCGAAGCAAGATAAAACAGCTCAAGTCGTCTATATTCAGTTAGCTAGTAATACATATACTACACAGTCTAGTTCAACTTTCTCTTCTTCAATAGTCTTCCAGAACTCGAATCCTCTAATTTCTTCTTGTATCCAACACCAGTCAACTTGTCAGTCTCGGTACCCTCTTTATCCTCCACGAATTTCTCGCTGTTATTAACCGCAATTGTTTGTCTATAACTCTTTGTCTTCAACTTCCCACTAATCAAGACTTTCTCTGGGTACTCAGTTATGAACTTCTTTCCCTTATTCCTCTCCAACCCCAAAGTTCCCAACAATATCAACACATCATTCACATTCCTCAACTGCAACGGGTTCTGCGCCCCACTCGAAATAACCAACCCGTTCGACCTCGTGCCCCTAATCAACTGCAATACATTATGGAAGAAGTTCTTCTTGATCAAGTTCCCGCTCGTGTCGCTGCTAGCGTACCCAGCGCTGCCCGCGGTCAACTGCGCATAGTTTATCTCAAGCTTGATGCCCTTTTCAATCGCGGTGTGCAACACCTTGAACTTGAGAAAGTAGTTCAACCGGCTTGCCAAGTTCACCGAGATCAAGTCCACGTCGAGATTCAACACCGTCAACTGGAGCGCCTTCTCGTTGTTGGGCTGGATCGCAATCACGTCAAAGTGGTTCGCGAGCTTGCCTAGGGACGGAACCTTCGTCAGGTCGTTCACCACAAGCGTGACCCGTGAGAATAATCGGAGCTTGGGGAACTTCGGCCTGAGGTCTTGCAAGAGGGAGGTGATGGGGATAGGGTTGATCTCGGAGGGTGTGTTGAGGGGCACTTTGACGGTGTCCGGGAGAGTGAAGTTGATGACTTGGTGTGTGACGCCGAGGGAATAGTTGGTGACGATGGTGTTTTTGAGGTTCTGTAGTTCTTGGACATTGGGCTTCTTGTCATATGAATTGACAGGCCATGGGATATTTAGGTCGTATGACATGATGGCCGTGATGTTTAGTGATGACGTTGATAGTGGGTCTTCGTGGAAAAATTTCTTACGATGTGGTTTTATGGTGGTGCGGTTTACGCGGTGGTAAAACATGCGACCTGCGCCGTGTCTCAAACAGTCACAAGAACTAGATGATAAACTGAAGCAAACCCAAAGTGGGTAAAATCTCCGAGTAAAAGCGAGACCATGACGCATAGCTATGTTTTGGGTACATGGATTATTAATCTTGTGGGGGCGAAAAGGAATCAAGAAAATCAAAATTCACGTGACCTACCACCACATTTTTCCCCTTGGCGTGGGCGGAAGTTCGCCACCGCCATCCAGCGAAACACAACCAAAAACTATAAAAACAGCAGCCCGATTCCACCTTCCTTGGACTAATCTTGTTACAAGCAAACCCCAAACCATGTCATCCGCCACGAACCTATTCATCGACAAAGCACAACAACCCAACCAGGACAACCATGGAGTCATGAACCTCGGGAAGAACTGCCAGTACTGCAACCAACTTGACTTTCTTCCATTTGTGTGTGAGTTCTGCAACAAGACGTTCTGCTCGAACCACAGAACGATCGAGCAGCATAACTGTACCAATAAGGATAAGTTCTACAACCAGCACACGCGGTCGCCCAGCCCCACCTCGGGGGTGTCGTCAAAGACGTTGTTCCCGGACCGTGAGGCGGATAAGAAGAAGTTGGAGGCGAGCTTGAATAATAGCACGGTCAGACCAACGACGATTAAAGAGACCCACTTTAGAGTGGGCGATGTTGCGGGGACGAATGCGTTTAAGAAGTTTCAGAAGTTTTTGAGCATCCAGAAGAACAAGAAAAAGAGTAGTAGCAGTGGTAGTGGGTCGTCGTCACTTGGTAAGCTCTTTGGGAAGTCCAAGACGAGTACCAGTACTAGTAACAAGTACGTTGATATTGCGAATTTGAAGAAGAATGCTAAAGGAGATACCAAGATAAAACTCGAGGACAAGATCTTCATATGGTGTGTTTATGTCAAGAACCCCGAGGACGATTCAATCAATGTGGAGAAGGACAAGAAACCAGTGTTTGTGAATAAGAACTGGGTCGTTGGCAGATCACTCGACTCGATTGCTGATACCTTGCATATCCAGAATAACAACAACGTCACAAGCAACTCCCTGGAGAAACTCAATATTTTCAAGCTAGAACAAAGTGCTGCAAACCCAGATGGCGAGCCGAAACTAATCAGCACTTCTGTGAAATCAACGGCGTTTAAAACTGGTGATACCATATACTTAGTTAGAGGAACCATATAGTGTGATTACCATCATATATGTACATTTATTTATTAGTAAATTAAATAATTAAATAAGTCCTGTGAGTGAGTATCTCTTAGTAGACGTTCTTCTGTTGGTCATGGTCTAACCAATTCATAAGGCAGTTCTGATCGTACAAGTGTTCCCAGCGACTGAACTTGCCAATTTCACAATGCTGTGTGGTATCAGTGGCGGGACACGAGTAGTACGGATCATGCTCATACCCAATGTCTCTAAACCAATGGATCTTATCCTTCGGCGCAAACAAGCTGACCCCGATTGAATGTACTGGCGCATCACCCCAACGTTCATAGTAGAATTTCCCTGTAGAATCAAGGTGCTTGAACCAGTTGTTGTATGCTTCACCGCGGAAGAAATCCATGTCCCCAATTTCAAAGTTTGACCAGAAGTGGCACGTAGAGTATCCGCCGGCAACTTTGTTCTTCTTGGGATTCTGCAAGTCTTCGAGGAGCCATTGGAACGTGCCGTTGGGGTTGACGTATTTGTAATTGTCGTTCTCGTTCAAAAAGCGTAGCGTCTCTGGCCACAACGTCTTTATGGACTCCTCAATATCGTAAAGGTTGATTGTGAACCCATAAATCTTCTGCGTGTCTTCCATGTACTTGAACACGTCGTAGTCAATGCTGGTGAAAAACTTGACTTGAGGCTCAATTCTCCAGTAGTATTTGTACTTGGCCAATTCCGGCACGTTGTAGAACTGACCCAGGTAGAACCTACACATGTTGTGATACGATGCCTTCTTGGCATAGGCAATGTCGTGGTCAAACAAGATCTGCATCTCCTTCTTCTCCCGCTCGTGGTCAATTGACGATGGCTTGTCCCATAATTCAGGCTTAATATGTACAAACTCCACGGGTGCACCTTCGGTGTACTTCAAGATCCTGATTTTGAACTTGTCGGTGAATGGCTGGTCGTTAAGGAACGTGTAGGGGTAGTTGAACTTGGCGTTGAACTGTTTCTGTAATCGTCTTATGCTTTGTCCTATTTTGGAGACTTCTTCGTTTCTCACCAAGGCGAGTATAGTTGCGTTGGCATGCTTGTAGTTATGCAAATCGTCTTTGGCTGGAGCCGGCACTAACGTGGCATCTTTGGGTCCGCCGACCTTCTGGCTCATTAATTTCTGGTAGTCCTTCATTCCCTGCTTGACAATGTCCTCAGGGGTGCCCTTTCTCATGCCGCGGTTCAAGAACTTGAACTGCACTTTGCCAGGGGCTAGCACAACCCCATTCTGATCTAGTTCTGGGGTAGACGATTTGAGGTGTTTCAATCCGGGCAAGTAGGAGAAGTCAAACTTGTCAGTCAACGCCTTCATGGACGACCAGTCGTCTTCGTTGTAGTAGTTTTCTGCAATCTTGATTAGATGTTTGTGACCCTGGGCGTAGATAAAGATCGTCGGTAATCCAACACACACCGTGAGGAGCAATAATAGGTTGACTAGTTTGCGTCTCCTTAGACTGATCAACTTCATCATGGCTAGATGTGGTAGAGGGAGACTTGGACGTGACTAGGAACAGGTAATGGCTAGTTTATACCATTGCAAGAAGAAGCAATCGTGTGTTTGTCGGTGGAAAATTTTTGCAGAGGAGAAAAATACAAATCAGATGAAATCTGCAAAACAAGCCTTGCTATGGGCAGTGCCCGTTTGTGTGTGTTTTGTGTTGCGTTGTGTTGGGGGAGAGTGCGCATTATTTTTTTCCTCCCTTCTATCCTCCTCTCGCCTTATCCCTACCCAATGGCTACGTCGTAATACACTGTAAGCCCCCTTTTGTCAAAGCTCCACGTAGCTCGATACCAGGTTCACGTGACTCGTGATAGTTTAAATTGAGTCTTAATCAACTGTTGATTTTTCTTGCTGAGCCTCGTGGTGGGTGTTTGAGAGCTTGGAGCAAGAAAAGCTTATTGGATCGGAATAACCGCCAGCCGATGCAGCCCCTGTCTTTTTTTTTTCTTTTGTTCTCAGTGCCTGAAATTTTTCTTGTTGTTTCCTCGACCGCGTCTCATGGCGGAAATCAACAACACTTGAGCTCTTCCTTTTTTTTTATTAAGACAACAACTAACCCAACAAGAATGACAATCCCCGCTGATTCACAGTTATTATACACCTTAGGATTCATCCGCTGCAAAGAAAACAACAAGCTCTTGCTTTTGAACAGGAACAAAGCCCCATGGATGGGCATGTACAACGGGGTTGGTGGAAAATTGCACTCTGGGGAATCGCCATTGGAGTGCATGGTTCGAGAAGCAAACGAGGAAACGGGGTTGAATTTGCCGGATTTCAAAAGCAGAGGCGTCATGAGATGGGAGGTCAATTATAGCGACAAGTTGAAGTCGCAGCAGCAGCAGCCGAGCCTAGGAGGGTTGTATTTGTTCACGGCTGATATTTCCTTGGAGCAGTATGAGAACTATAGGACTCCGTTGGTTTACAATGATGAGGGCATATTAGACTGGAAAGATTGGGATTGGGTTGTGCACCCGGATAACTATGGGGTTGTCGGCAACATCAAGATTATTTTGCAGCACCTATTCGATAGCAAGGAAGAGGACTTGTTTACAGTGAAATACAATGATGGCAATTTGATTAGTTGTGAATACTACCCAGGCCGAAACCCGCTATATACTAGCTAATAGAACTAAGCGAAAAATGATATATGCTACTTCGCAAAACAACAAACTCGGGAGCCTATTGCGCAAATGCAATCAAGTCCTTCGAATGGTATGGCTCATCAAGGTACTTGATATCTTCCTCGCTCAAGTTGACCTTGTAGATACCAACCAACTCTTCAGC
>JAJSEA010000349.1:0-20093 GCA_026724345.1 Candida sp. AC06
ATGGCGCCAGAAGTGGTCAAACAAACCACATACACCAAAAAGGCAGATATCTGGTCTGTTGGGTGTTTGATTGTTGAGATGTTTACCGGCCGCCACCCGTTCCCGGAGTTGAGTCAAATGCAAGCGTTGTTTAAGATTGGGAACCACATTACTCCAACCATCCCTGAATGGTGTACGGTTGAAGCCAAAGAGTTTTTAACCAAGACGTTTGAGATCAATTTTGAAATGAGACCAGACGCTGTTGAGTTATTAGCCGAGCAGTTCTTGAACCCATTGATTATGTCGAAACAGTAAATAGAGTAGAATATAAGGGACCATTATGAATCATGAACTGCGTAACTCGGTGCTTCGGCGTTTAGCGTCCGTCCGTAGCCATGAATTTTTCTGATGACTCGTTGTGTAGCGTGTGCGCATTTCGGGGCTCACATGCGCGGCAGGCGAGCTAAAGTTAGAGAAGTTGTCGTATGACTCGGGTCGACCTGCTCCCCACACTTGCCACGACAATGGGCCTGGCTCCCACCGCGCGGTTCCTTCCACCCATCGCCATCAATCATCAGCTGTAACCACCATCACGCATTTTTTTTTTTATTTTTCCCCTTTGTCTTGTATATTTATATTCCATTTTCCAACCTCCCCTCCAGAAACACACACAATTACCCACAAAGGACACACACAGTCAGATAGATATTGCCCACTCCTTTCCTTCCTACCTCCCACGCAATGGATATTCCTTTGAAATCACAGCCAAAAGTTTCCACGGTCAATCTTCTCGATGAGTCCAAGTTTCGCATTGGCGCTTCGAACAACACCTCAAGCGCATCACTTGCAACAGAAACAGAAGCAGATAATGAGCCACCTTCAACTCAACTCAACCCGAACTTGTTGAAGGTCAGACACAGCTCGAAGCAGCAGACGGTGCCTCATCAGCAGCATGGATTCCCGCCAAACTACTCGTTCTCGAGACGATATTCAGAAACTGAGAAGAATAATTTTGACCCTGATACTGGACATAGAATATTTGAAGATGGCAAGATTAGACCCCACCAGGCAATAAAGTACGAACAACAAGACGAATACAGCAATCAATTAGATCAACAACCGCATAACAACTATGGTACATACATCAACGATTACAAGAGCAGTAATCAATTGCATTCTAGATCTCACGATAGTATTAATTCTGGATACAAGGACGAAACGGGGTATGAGGAGTTTATCCCCGGCTTAGATTTTTCGACATTGGTGATGAAGTGGAACAACAATAGTAATTCGAATTTGGACTTGACGAGATCAAACACGAGTGATTATACCACGCAGTCAAACACACCAAGAAGCAGAGAGGCATCATACCTTGATTTAAACCAATTGCATTCAAAAGTCGCCCCACAACCTATAAAGTCATCGAATAATCAACAGCCGAAGTTCTCATACAGCAGGCTACACGAAGTTATGAAAACCAAACAGCAGGCACATCTGCAACTGCAACAGAGAAAGAACATTTATGATATTAATGAAGATAATAATGATATAATACCGTTAACGAAAGATAATTTCAAGAGTGGAAGTCCAAGTTCCGGCAAACGTGAAACTTCAGGGACGTTGGATTCTGCCATGTTACGCAAGAAGCAAAAATCCGCCATTGATCCAGTCACTGGCGACATCAATTATGAGTTGATTATTAACAGTTTACCCCAGAACTTTAACGATTTACCTTATTCACAGCGAAAGAAGTTGGTCAAGTCGTTTTCTGAATCAATCGATTATTCGCAGTTTTCCCTATTTGCCAAAAACTACCTTGGTTCATCGATAGGCTCGTCGTCCAAGACCCCCAGAGGAAGCTCGAGCGTGGGCATAGCTGGTAGTGGCGGCGGGGTAGGTGGGAACGGAAGCGGGTCTACAAGCAGTAGTTTTTCACGAAGACACAGAACAGGAAGCGTCAATACCATTGCTGGTAGACTCTTGGCTAGAACTTCAACTACAGATTTCAAGAAGCTTCAAGAAGCTAATAGACAAAAGCATAATGTTGATGAGAAGAATGCCATTGTGTTGAACCATAGATTAGGAGGCATCATTGGGTATGGTGCATGGGGCACTATTCGAGACTGCACGGATTTATCCGATGGAACACTTCGGGCGATTAAGATTGTCAAATCAAATGTGGAGAGTAACCAAAACCCTAAAGTTTTGCAATTGTTCAAGAAGGAGATATCTATATGGAGCGTGCTTAAGCATCCTAATATTTTAGGGTTGATTGACTATATTGAAACCGATGGAACGATATTTTGTCTCATGGATAGAATCAACGGGGGTAGTTTGTTCGACACGGTAGATTCATGGTCGTTGTTTAACGCGGGTTTGAATTCTACTAGCGGACCCGTGGAGTTTCTGTTCCAACAACAACGAGAAAGGTTGGTTAAGTGTATCGATTACTCCAAGCAGATAGTCAATGCCTTGTTGTACATGCATGAAGAGCAAGGCATTGTTCATGGTGATCTTAAGCTTGAGAATGTGTTGATATCAAGAGAGTTGAATGACAGCACAAAGATCGTGTTGTGTGATTTTGGTATGAGTCGGATATTTAGCACAAGAATCAGCCGGAAATCTTCCAAGCGGCAAATCCACAATGGCAGTAACCACAACAGCAATAACAATTCAGACAACCGTTTGAGTTTGATTATTGACACCGAGACCGAAATGGCAAGAAGCAAGTCATCGAATGTTGAATTACGCAAGCCTTTGATTAGCGAAGATTCCCCCAACACTCGCAAACTATTCCATGATGATTCAAGAGTTGGATTAGATCATTTGTTCAGAATTCATGGTCCATCAATGCAATCTGTTCAACTAACACCAGTGACATCTCACCAACAGGAGCCGCAACAACAGCCACAACCAATGCGTTTCAACTTTTCCAAGTACCAACAGTCGCATCAATGTGATGAACCCGTTGATTCAAACTTGCCGCATTCCCACATTGGCTCCTTGCCCTACGCATCACCTGAAATATTGCAGCCTTCGCCACCTCCCTTAGGGCCAAGTGCGGATGTGTGGGCACTTGGTGTGTTGATTTACGCGATGATTGTTGGGAGATTACCCTTCCAGCACCACTACGAACCAAGATTACGCGCCATGATTGCATCCGGCAAGTTTAACACGTGTGACTTGGCGAAGGCTTGCTTACTAGAATGGTTGTTTGACGAGGAGAACTCCAAGAAGGAAAACAAAGACGGTGATAGCTTACCTAGTGCGTTGCTACAGTCGTCTTCATTGGTTGACATGCAAAGAGTTGAACAGTTGAGCCAGTTGAAGAAAGACTGGGAGATGATGAGTAACCACGAAGAGTTTTCGTTCTTGTACGATATCGTCATTGGATGTTTACAAGTTGACATAACCAAACGAATAGAGCTCAGTCAAGTGTATAATTTACTATGCTCTTACAACAACTGACAAGTGAATATATATAACGTCTACACGATCATCATCATCCTTCTAACCTCCTCTTCCACAGCTTCGTCATCCTGGCATTAAACTTATTAACATCACCCAAATCTCCGTCTCTTTCAATAATCTCATCAACATACAACTCCAACAACCCCACCGTCTCATTCTCTAAAACCACTTTCTCTTCCCTTCCAAAGGCACCCAATACCCACCCCGCCATTGTTTCCCGATCAGCACCCACGGGTTTCGGTCCAATGCCGATACCCAACAAGTACACCTCCACGTTATCCTCCCTCGAAACCACGCTCCTGATGCTCTTGAGTCCATTATGCGACTCGTTCTTGCGGAACCGGCCCACGCGCACGCTGCCCACGTCCTTCTCGAAGTCGTCGTAGAGCACACACACCACGGGCCCAGAGTTCACGAGCCGGCGGTGGTCCGCTTTGAACTTCGCCCACGCCGTCCCGGACTCGTTCATGTACGTGTTGGACTTGACGTAGGTGACGTTGCGTGAGGTCGAGACGGAGTATGGGCCGCGCTTGGTGAGACCGGGCGCATGAGAAGAGGAGGAGGTGGGGAAGGAAAGGATGTGTTTTAGTATGAGGTGGGATACTGAGTGGCGGGTGATGGGACCTGGGTTGCCTATTGAGAAGAATATAATCGCTCGTGATTCCATGATGATGGGGGTGGTTTAGTTGGTTTGTAATAGGAGAGATTTTTTTAGACAGGCGGGTTTGATTTGGTTAGAGATGAAAAAGTCTAATTTCAAAGTTCTCGCTCTGTCTCTTTGAAAAGCGTTGAAGGAACTGACAGTTTGTTATTTCCTAGACTTGGGACTGAATTTGAATATAGAAAGATATAGAGAGAGAAAGCACACCAAGTATGAGTGACCACGAAGAGACTAGCGAGATAGTACATGATGATACAATTGACGTCGTTGATGAGTACCTACCAGATGACGAACACGAGGAGGAAGAACCAGAGACTACGAAGGAACACGTAAACAATGAGGACATAGACCAAGAGGAACTAAAACCGGAAGAAGAGCCACAAGCGGAAGAGGATGAGGACGACGACTTTGATGATTTCAATGAGGCTGATTTCCAAGCTGCAAACCACAACCAACACGAACAAGAGGATGACGATGACGACGACTTCGGAGATTTCGATGATGTTGAATACCACCACCACGACAACAACAACCACGCCCACCACTCGACGCCAGCATTACCAACCTCAATCTTTTCCAATCCCAAAGAGTTTTCCATCCAGCTAGATTCCCAACTAAACGACATATTCCCAACGCCTCAATCCACCCCACAACCACCGTCACAACCATCACTGTCGGACACATCGATATTGAACGAGCGATCAGAAATCATATATAAGCAGGTATCAAACATGCCGTACTTGCAGCCCTCCAACTGGATAAAGTCCAACATCCGACATAACTTGCTCATAAAGCTCGGGATCCCGATCAATCTCGACGAGCTCAACCCCACCACCACAACCACAACAACCCCTTCAACCACCACTACTGGCACTACTGCATCAGCGTCACTTCCAGGAACAACGTCGAGCATCTCGGAGGCAAGACGAAGATCAAGCATCTCGGCGGCCGACATCGACTGGACGCAGTTCGCGATCCCCAAGCTCGACGACATGGGACTAGACGCCGACGCGCGGGCCGACATGATTAAGAACACGGGTGAGGTGTTGGCGCGTGTCGAGGTGCTGAACTTGCTGCATATCTCGGAACAGTTCTTGCGTGATGCGTCAAACAAGGAGGTGCTTGATGAGAAGTTGGATGAGTTGACGAGGAACTACGATGAGTTGATTAAGTTGAGTGCTGTTTGGTTGGGCAGAATTGATGACTTGAAGGGTGATTTTGAAATCTATGAGAATGTCGTGCAGAGCTTTATTGGGTATAGTCAGAAGCTTAGAAGGGATGAGATATTTGAAAACTTGAAAAAGTTGAAGCATACAAAGAAGAAGAAAAAGTTGTGGAATAAATAAATGGAAACATTTGACAGTGTATGTGTAATAATTATGTACAGTAACAGTTATACAATGTAATACAGTCTATTGGTTCATCATGTTAAACAAAGAATGAATGTCCTCGTCCATGTTCATTCCTGATTGCAAGTTCAAGTAGTTGAAGGAGCTATCAATAAAGTTGGTTTGGAATCCTGGAGTATGTAGATCAAGAATGTCGTGTTCGTCCTTGAGTGTTTGTGCTGGAGCAGCAAGACTTGCAGCAGCATTACCATTGTGAGGTTGTTCCTGCTGATTTTCCCCCGATTGTTGTGGCTGTGGTGTCCTTTCTTCTTTGATCTCCATGGTGGTGTTCATGGTATTGTACACGTTACTGCCAATAGCTCCATCATCGAAATTTGGCGTTGGAGACTGCGCTCTAGTTGGTGGGATGCTGAAAGTAGGGAACAACTGTGTTGGTTCAAAGTTTTCAAAAAAGTTCTGCTTGTTCTGCAAGTTCTCAGTAACCATGGAGATATCTGGGAACGACTTGGTGGAGGATGCTGGAGAAGTATCGGTGGTTTGTTTATCACTGCTATCACCGTTTCCATTGTTCGCCTTAGCAGCACGTTTCATTGGCAACTTGTATTGTTTAACCAATTCTTCAATCTGTGGAGTAGGGTTGCTACCTTGTACTTGCTGTTGAGGTGGGTTTGCAGCAACAGGAGAAACCAGCGAAAACTCTTGTTTGACCGGTGTCTGCTCTGAGTAGTTGTTGTAAACATTACCACCCGGAGAAACCCCTGATGTGACAGAACTTGGCGAGAACAACGTACGGTCTCTTGGTTTTGCCGGCTGCGGAAGCGGCAATTGCTGTTGAACAACTTGTCGGTGTTGTTGTTGTTGCTGTGGTTGTTGCTGTGGTTGTGATAATGGCAGTCTATTTGGAATTGACATTGCTGTTGGACTGGTGTTGGTGCCATATTCATTAATAGACTTCTTCATCTTTTCTTTAGCAGCATTCTCTTTGTACTCCACGATCATGTTACCGTTCTCAATAAGCTTGGTTCTCTTCAACTTGTCGTTAGCATACTTGTCAAACAATTTCAATAGCACCGCAGCAACTGGCCAGGCTTTTTGAAGTTCCCTCAAGACGGCTCTTGACACAAACAAGGAGTCTGAAGCAGTAGCAGCAATGACTGAGTTGGCCGAGTCCACATGGTAGATTAACATAACCAATGCACTGAACGCGATGTAAACATACATGACAGGAACGAATTGTATCAAATCCTTGTCCATCAAGATTTTGGAAATGATGGAAATCATTCTGGCCGATTGGAAAGAAATACCCCAACTTGGGTACTTGTAGTTGTTTGGGTTGGTTGATGACGATCTAGCCATTCTGATCAAATTGGACCTGTGGATCAAGTACAAACGGTTGTAATATTGTGCATTTAGCAAACAAGCAAAGAAGTTGTGTGTCAGACTATCCGCCAATGAGAACACCAAGTTGGACGGCAAGTTAGTAAACCAAATACCCATCAACATATCACAATGTTCGATAATGGAGAACGCGTTCCTTCTCTTCATGGTTTCAGACTTGACGCTGTATTGATGTTTGATAATGATACCTGTGATTTCTGCCAACTTCACCAAATGTATGAAATATAATGCTTGAGTTTCGTTTACAGGGTATGGATCGGTGATGCCCAACTCTGGGTCAGTTTCGTCAAAATCATCCACGGTCAACATGGGGACATCACAATCATTTAAATCAATCACAACTGGTCTACCGAATGCAATAGCCACATTACGATCTTTCTCAAATAGACACCACCAGATTCTTCTCCAGATCTTCTTTTCAGAAACCGTCAATTGGTGAGATTTACTGACATCACGTTGGAACCCAAAACCTTGGGCCAACCCCACAGCCACTCTTGTCCAGTAGAAGGAGTTCTTGGTAACATCCTCCGGACCATCCCAATACGAGCCAATCAAAATCAAGGTTTGGATAATTGACACGGGGTCACTTTCGTAGTTTGTCTCGTACAACGCTTTGGCTCTTCTGAAAAATGTAATGCTTGCTAAATCGTTTGTTCCATTCGAGTCCAACAACAACGGATTCTTGGAGGCACGACAGCCCAAAAGTAGCACGGCGTGGAGAACCATTAAACTTGGGTTGTCGTTTGGATCGTTGAATTTCTTCATAAACAAGGATCTATTTATAACGGGCATCAATGGGTGGACGTGTTCAAAATACGCATTGATCAATTCCAATGATAGTTCTTTACTTGGTAACAAGAAGGCGCCTCTCATCTTCAAAATCTCCAATTCGACAGAATCCAACTTGATATCACTGGTGTCAAAAACGTCAGTGGTTAACTCGACGTGGTTCTCCCCGACACGTTGAGGAACAACACCTATTGACGACAGCCCCAAGAATGTCAATGCTGTTTTGGCTTTCGAGTCGAGAAGTTCCTTTTTGTGCATTGATGGTCTGTTTTTATAAGTTGAGGTTAAAGACGGAGGAACACTCACTTGTGATATATTTATTATTGGCTCCGCTGTGGATGATGTGTGACTGGATGTTTCTGATTCTTTGGTAGGGGTTACCAAGTCCGGGGATTTAGCACTGCGAGACGACGATGTCTGTTCTAGTGGGGAGCCATCCTCATCGCCGTTTTCGGTTGTAGTTGTAGTTGTTGCTTTCTTTTTGGTAGAAGCAGCTGTTGTTGCTGCTTTGTCTTTTGGTTGAGTCTTTTGTCGTTTGGCTTTGGATTCGCCTGATTGATTGCCTCTCTTTTTTGCTTCGGGCAAGATGCATTCACAGCCAAATGTTATACAGTTTGTGCAAGGAATGTGGATTTCTGCGTCACAACGGACTTTTCTTGAGCGACAGACGGTACAAGCTCTTGAACCTCTAGGACGTTTATATTTAATGGTGAAAGCTTTTGGTTTATCTTTTGTATCTGATTTTGGTTTCTTAGTAGTGGTTGTCTGGGAGGAGGAAGTGGTGGTTGTGGTTGTGGTTGTTGTCTGAGCCGGGGTTGTTTGTGGTGTTGCAGAAGGTGCGTCCGAGTGGGTATTTTGGGTAACCTTCTCTTGTTGTAACTCAGGAGTGTGATCTCCTTCATCTGAGCTTGACATTGTTGGAAGAGTGATGTGGTGGAGGAGTGGTAGATTGGTAGATTGGTTGTAAGAAAGGGATGGTTGTAAGAAAGGAGGGGTTAGGTGTGAGTGGGCAGCAGAATGGGTTTATGTAAGAATTGAAAGTAAAGCAAAGAAAAAATAAGAAAAACGGACGCCAGCAACAAAAATAAAAACAACAAAAAAAAAAGTCTTCGCTGAAAAAAAAAAAAAAAAAACAAGAAGAAGAAGGGCGAAACAATTTACATACAAATAAAGCAGAGTATGGACAAGTATTTAAAGTTCTGCGGTGGTCAAGAAACTGCACCTAAATATTCTGGAGTACACTAAAATCCAACTAACAGAAACGGGGTCAGCATCCCATTAGGAGAATAACTTTACAGATACGTCGGACTACACAACAATGGCTTCTTCACTTACATATAATAATCTGTATATGAACGTTTGATGACTCAGATAACACCCACCCACCTACTCACCCACCCACACTATCCTTCTTTCCAGAGGGGATGGAGAAGAGGAGGAGGACAAGGTTAATCCACGGAATAATATGGATAATTATTGATCAATGCACATCTCAAGCAACAAACCCGGGAGAGTATACCGGGAGTTGAGGGTAGGGGGGAAACAAAGAAAAAGCGGGCTTATTTCAAAAATGACGTCTGTAAATACCGCATACACACACACTCTCTCTCTCGTTCCCTCTTCCTCATTCTCTGTCTAGTTAATCCCTATCCCCTGTCTGATGACATACCAGTCATGTTCAATGGTAGAGGGATGACGCAAGACTGGGATGAGTGTCTTCTTGGCTGAGGTAAGGGTAAGCCAAACCAAACCAATCCTCTGGGTAGTGTGTTCTGCCCAATCAACACTTTTTTTTGTTTTTTAAGACCGGCGAGTTTTTTTCTTCTTATTGTCACTTCCCCACTTTAACAACCGTTTGTTTGTGTGCTTCAACTAAAATTAAGCAAATGTTTCACCAACCAAAATACGCACATCCCTACTAATAAATAGAGATGCACGCTTTTTTTGCTCCTTAACTTGCCAGACAGATGAAGTAGTAACACCTGTATTTCTTGAAGGATCATGTGTAGAATCCATCTTGCGCTTCATGGGTCCCATATCACACTTGACAGCTAACGGTTACATCCCATTCACCCTATGGCGATACTACCCCCATGAACAGCCCCCCTTTTGACTCTTGTCCTTCGTGTGTGTGTGGGTGGGTGTGTCGCCTGCCCCTTTCGAACACAAAGCCATCGAAAAACGGAAGGTTATTTTATTATAGAATGGGTGTAACTATTGTGCTGTGTGGCTCTCTGTGTCTTTGTGGGTTACACAAACCACTCCACACCCCAATTGTAACATGGAACGCCCAGAAGGACGCAAGAGCCACCCAATTGCGGGGCGGAGTTGCAAAACAACACCAAAAAGATACAGGCAGTTTAGTGGCCTTTACTAACCACACGTGACTAACCTTAGCCAATTTAGAGTTGTTGGTGTTGTTGTGTGTGGGTTCTTCAGTTGTGGTTGGGCGTTTTTTTTTGCAGTCACTTTGCAAAGGAGGGGAGGGCAAAGAGAGACTGGAGAAGTGTGTATGTGCGTCTGGAGTGGGTGAGATTATATGCACTTCAATAATAGTAGACGCACGACATAAGTCGCGTGGCTTGGAACAATAGTCAGGCAAGAATTTACTAGCAGAATGTCGTGTTCTGCTGTTGAGTGTGTGGAATTCAACCGAGGATAAATGTGAGCGCCATTTTTTTGTTTTGGCTTTGGTTCGGTTTCCTCATTTTTGCAATTCTTGTTGCGCCAATGAATCATTCGACCCGAAACAATGGGGGGCGACGAGCTTGCATTGTTTGCCCATCGCAAAGGGTTAAAATGGTTTGTAGAAAAATAAATGGGATTTGGGGATAACACCGGCTCCGAATCTTTCTCTTTTGTGCCATCGGGTTTGCTTATTTCCATGTCACATGACATTACATAAGCCACGCCCGCATGGAATGTTAGACCCGTGATTTTCTCTTTGTGCAATGCTGCGCACCGGAAATACGCGGCGTGTGGAAATAGCAATCCGGATATAGTCTTTAGATATTTTTGTTGTACATTTCCGATTCTGTGTTTCCGACAGGTCAGGAAATCAGGAAAAACCAGTAAATATTATAACACCCCTGCAATGAGGAGATTATAATCCACCGCGAGAAGAGTGGTGGTGTATAAATACGGGTGTTGCCCTCTCCCTCTCTTCCTTCGCCCGCCCATCTGTTGCAGTCGCTTGTTCTTGAAAGAGTTCGGTGATCTGGGGGAGGATTATTTTTATTCCAGATGGAAGGTTTGTTACTGCACTGAACCGTATTTTTTTTACTTTTTTTTATTTATTTGACGGGTTTTTATTCGTTGATGCATGGCGATAGTGAGTGGGAGGAATGGATGGAAGTATGGCCCGTTGGGACCAACTGAATTTCAGCGCCTTACACGTTCTCTAACACCAACAGAGGGCAAAGAAGAGGAGTGTCGAAGTTCTTGTTGGGATGTGTGTGTGTGTGTGCTTTTTACAAATATTTAATAAGCCATTACTAAAATGGCCCCCAAAACACTCGCAGCAGTAAAGTCAGTTGGCTGGTGCGTGATTGCACGACCCCACCACCACCTCCACGACCACCACCAGTGTTTCTCGCTGAGGCAAATGCTTTGAATAAAAAAAAACGGTGTGGTCTCCTAAAGTAAGATTTCCGTAGTAACTTTTTTCTTCTTCTTCTACAGAAGATACCAAACACATATACTCATTTTCCACTATTTCCACCCACCAATACAACACCATCTTCTTCCGGCTGCTTAAGCTCATCACTCACCGCAACCCCCCAACTCAACTCTAACACATTCCCTTGAACCTTATTGCTGCAGCCACCCCAGTTTTAGGAGCAACTGCTGACGACTTCGGATCTACAGTTTAATACTACTTCCATTAAACGGTATATCCACTCCACCCCCAAAAAATTCCAAACACTTGCATTTCCACAAAACATCCACAACAACCACAGCCAGTATATAAACCATGACTGAGATCCCCACTCCTAGACCAAAGGGAAGACCAAGGATTTTGCCCATCCCAAAGAGAACCAAGGTTTCTAGAGCATGCGACTTGTGTAAGCACCACAAACGGAAATGTAATGGTGACCAACCTTGCTTTTACTGTAAGGACAAGATGTTAAACTGTACCTATTTGAAAGCCGACGGGAGATCAAAGAAAGCTAAATCACAGCAACAAAGGACTGGCCAAGGAAGCAGTACCACTCCTTCTAGTGCTAGCTCCATAAGTGAACAAGGTGGAATAGGAAGTTTCACAGGAGGATTGCCATTGCCAGACACATCGTTGAACTCTATCGACCACACAACGGTTCAAAATGGCATCAACAATAACAATATCCTCAATAACAACAACAATAACAACAACAACAACAACAACAACAAATCGGAATCTGAGGGCGAAATCGAACCTGAAATTCCTTCTTTGACAAACTCGCCAAACTCAAGTAGTCGTCGTGCATCAACAATGTCCACCGTGCCCAACACAAACGGGATCCAGGACCCATCCCCCTACCCTGCCCCAGATGAGGAGGACGAGCTGGCTCAAGTGTCGTTAAGCATGATTTGCAAGAGTTTACAAACTGCTTTGTCGAACGACGACAACAGCAATGTTATTTCGTATTTCAGAAAGAAGCGGGCTGCTGATGCTAAAGAAGAAGGGTTGTCGAACTTGAACGGCCAACACACCAGGCTATTGTCTTCACAAGGCGGTGACATCAGGTTTTTCGGCGAGAGCAGTGCCTTGTCGTTGGTCAGTGAATGTCGTGCTTTGTTCTATGATATCTTGGGTGAGTCGACTTTTACTAATGACCCCGCACAACAGTTTATCCACGACGAACTGGTTGACTTCACTAAACACATCGTGCCGGCACAATTACCCAAGAAGGAAGAAGCAAGGATCTTGATTGACTTGTTCAAGAAGAACATCAACGATACGTTTTACGTGTTCAGCATGAGGTACTTGAATAGCATGTTTGAAGAGATTTATGCAAACCCGGTGTTGGCATCCACGAAAAAGTTGTGCTTATTGCACCTTGTGTTTGCTATTGGGGTGTTGTTTGTCGAGTACTCCCCAGAAATGGACCTTGACTTGCCTGGGCTGATTAGATTCTTGGAATCCGCCGAAGAGTTGATGAGAAACAACGTCTACGATGGGAAGTTGTGGATGGTTGAAGCCAACTTTTTAAAGTACTTCTACTTCCAGGCATGCTGTAACAGATCCAACTCGTGGATCTCCTTGGGTACCGCCATCCGATTCGCCCAAGCTTTAGGTATGCACAGAAAAGTCATCAACGACCGCATTGAAAACCGTGAGATCTCCATCCACAGAAGAAGATTATGGAGGAGTTTATACGTCTGTGACTGTGTCAGCAGTGTCAACTTGGGCCGTCCATTAATGATCAACACCTACGATTACGACGACATCAACTACCCATTAGACCAGCTTCTTTTACCTGGTGACGACAATGAGGAGAAAATCCGAATTATTGCCCAGAACGCCACGTGTGACTCCGCGCTCATCAACCGCCTGATCATCGACAACAACTTCAAGTCCCAGATCAACCTCAAGGACAGCAACTCCCTCGCGCTCCAACTCAAGCTCTGGTCCATTGAGCTCCCGCCACAGCTCCAGCTCTCCAAGACCCTCGAGGAAGAAATCACCCTGGGCACGAACCCCAACAACTACCTCCTTGTCTTTGTCCACATTGGACAGCTCTATGGGATCATGGCGCTCACGCGTCCGTTCCTCGTTTACGTTGCCATCAGAAAGCTCAAGCCCAAGACGAAACGTGAAGTGGGCAATGAGAAGGAACTCATGCCGTTCTGCAAAGCCGCCATCAAGGCCGCGTTCTTATGCATCAAGCTAATCAAGGCGTTCTGCACCAACACGCGCCGCAAGGAAGTGTTCACTATCCAGAGCGCCACGTTCTTCGCGGCGATCCTCTTGGGGTTCACGCTCTTGGAGCAGTCCAAGTCCAAAAAGGGCGATAAGCACTACATGCTGGTGATTAAAGGGTCGATCAATGACGCAATCACCATCTTGAAGACGTTCCCGTTCAACGCGACTTGTAACCGATGGGCACAACACTTGGTGTACATGTTGGAGGCGTTGAATATGGCTAGCCCTGTGAGCGACACGTCGCCGACGAGCTCGATGACGAGCGAGATCCAGAACTTTAATGATGAGTTGGTGATGTGGAACCAGTCGAATCCGTTTGATCAGTTGCTTAACTTCCAGCAGTACTTTGTGCCTAATGACGTGGATATTTTGAACAATAACTATTTGGACGCGTTTAATTATACGAATTCGTATAAGTATAACATTTGAGTGTGTGTATTTCAGTTTCTTTAATGTATTTTTTAAGTGATATTCTAAGGTAAATCAAACAAATGTTCATTTTTTTAGAAGATATGCGTCTCTATATAAATCCTTAAAAGATGGTGTTCCTTCTATGTTTGGCATGATGATTGACAAATCCAGGATTAAACGCATCACTATCAACGTCCTCCTCACTAAACTCGTCCTCCTCATCTTCATCATCGCCAAACTCAGCCAACATCTCCTTTTCCTCATTCGACAACCCAGCAGACCTCTTAAACCTCCCGACATCATACTCACTCACGACATCCCCCTCATCATCATCATCATCATCACTCTCACAATCCACATCCACCTCTCCCTCTCCCATGGCCTTATTAGCAAGTCTATAATTCAACAACGTCAACTTCTTTCCCCTCTCGACCGCCCGCTCGATACTCGCACGGTGCTTAATGAACAACAATCTCGGGTACATACATCGCTCGCCCTTCGCGATGATCTCGGCCATGCGGCGCTCGGTGGGGTCGCTCAAGATGTACCAGAAGTCGACGAGTCTGTTGCGGGGCCAGATGGTGATGGTTCCGGAGAAGTTCTGGAGCCATATGTTCGACCAGTCCTGCTGGAGGAAGTGCGGCAAGAGGTCGAGGGACTTGATGATCTGGAGCCACTTCTTGATCTCGAGCCGGAAGAGCTGCTCGAGCGCCGTGGCGATGAACCCGCCGCGGAACGACGCGTACTTCTCGCGGCTCGTCTTGCGCTTGGACGTCGACACGGGCCGCCCCACGGTGCCCTTTGGAGCAAAGTAAAAGAGCGAGATGTGTGGGTTGACTTGCGAGACAATGGTGAAGTTCACGTTGTAGTACGTGTTGAGCGCCTCGACGGGGATGTCGGTGCGTAGGGACCCGTCGCGCCACTTGCTGCCTAGGGAGAACGGGATCACTTGGCCATTGGCTGGGTTCTTCATCATGAGAACAACGGGGTTGAGGATGCCCGGGACCGCGGAGGACGCAAGGAGGGTCGACCAGATGATGCAGTGTGGAGACGTGATGTCGTTGCATAGGATGGCTGGCGAATGGGGGTCAGCGGGGATCGTGGAGATGTTGAGCTTGCGGCCCGTTCGTTTGGCTGCTTCTTCGAATGTGGTGGACCCACGCGTGAAGAAGTTGGATTTACGAGCCCAGCTCACGGCGTCGAATCGGGCTCCTGTTTTGATAAACCGTGGGATCCAGACATACCATGGGTCTTCGCAGGCGGTGATCTTGCGGGCGAGTTGTGGAACAAGCAACTTCTTTAATTCTTCGTTGTTTCGAATACATAGTAGCGCAGCAATGAGACCACCACCCGAGGTGCCTGAGATGATGTTTGGTAACAAGTCTTGGTCTAACAATGCTTTGGCAATCCCGAAATGCGTGTATGCGAAACAAGCACCACCACTAAGACACAATGCTGATTTCCCGTAGTTCTTCAGAACAATCCTAAAGAACTTCCTCTTGTGCTCTAACCCCACTGTCGTATCCTCCGTGACTTTCTCAATGCACTTCACAACCTCCGCATAGTACTCCTCCACGAGGTTCTTCGTACCGTAATACCTATGCGAGTACAACTGACGGTTCTCAATTCCCGCAAAGTTCTTCTTCAAACACCCCTGCAACACAACCATCAAGTCCGGGATCTTCTCCTCGGTGCGCAACTTCCTCAACCTCGAGATCGTCAACTTGACCGTCTTGTAATCGTAATACGAGAACTTCGGGTTCTCAGACCACTTGTCCAAGTTCAAGTACTTGTCCAACGCCACCGCGTTCTCGATCCACTCGTCGTAGCTCGACGAGCCCCGCAACTTGTCCCGCAACTTCTTGCGCTCCCCGGTCCACGTGAAGAAGTACTCCAGGAGCGCAACGTACACCCTGATGACAAAGTACAAGAACCCAAGGAATGCGATCCAAAGAAGCACGCCAATGAGAATGGGCCACCGGAGAAGCGTGTAGCTTGAGCTGTTCCGGAACTCATTCTGCAACACGCGCAACGTCGACCGCTTGCGGGACCTCGTTCGTTGCGGCTTGTTCTTGTCACTAGATGAAGAAGTGGGACGCGTGGTGCCGCTGGCGCTGGTGGGGGTGGGGGTGCTGTCTTTGGTGGATGCTGGCGTGATGGGCGAGTCGCTCCTCACAGGAAACCAGTCGCTTTTGGAACTGATCAAAACTGGTCGTTTCGAGGGTGATATAGGGTCTTCTTCGTCATCATCATTGTTGGCCTGGGAAGGAGGTGCTGGGGAAGACGCGTGTTTTGACTCTTCGTTGTCGGTAGGCACGATGGTGCCGCTGTTTGACAAGGCCCGATGCGGAGTTACTCCACCAAGCGCCGTTGCCTCATCAATTAACTTTGACTCTTCAGAGGCTGCTTCTTCCCCATCGTCCTCGTCCTCGTCCTCATCCTCGTCTGAGTTGCCATCTGTGGTGGTAGTAATAAAGCTCTGTCGTTCATTTAAAGGTGTAGTGGGACTAGTGGTATCGTAGTCATAATCGTCCTGCCAGATAAGTGCCTTAGCGAACTCGCTAATGTGGTCCTCATCGATATAGTCTTTGTCTTCTTCAAACAATGGTATTCTTTTCTCCGTGTCCATTATCGATGACTGGTGGTAGTTGTAGTAGTTGTGAATATTAGCAATATATTCTAGTTGTCGTTCTTCCTGTTGTTATTTGTATTACGGAGAAGCAAGAGTAATGGATGATTAACTAATTTTTTGTTTGTGCCCAAAATTGCACATTTGCCGCAAGTTTCTTTTACGTCTAAAACCCAGGTGGAATTTCTTGGGATGATCTCTACGTGGACAACTCTCTCAAGTTTCTTGTTGTTGGGAAAGGGTTCCTATTCTCACTTACTCCACCTGCATGTGTCATTACACCAATAACTCAGACACCCATCAACTTCAATGTCAACATCATCAACAATAGACGACAGCCATTTGGGTCTGGGTTTGAAGACTCTCACTGTCGCTAATCTTCAGGTCATGTGAAAAGAGAATTCCACAAACTCTCCGCGTTTGGTAGCAACGCCACGTCAAAAGAACATTGCTCCCAGCCCAACATTTTTTTTTAGTGTTTTCGGAGTGGGGAGAATAACCAGAACCACCACGGCTTGTAGAAACGGTGCTTGTTGCGATATTGATCTTTATTTAGGTTTGACAGACGCGTTGTTGGCGTGTTGAGGACTTGCAGATACGTAGTGGAATGAAGAAACGTTAATTGGACTGGCCTGTGATAAAGAAACAGTTCCATAGACGAGAAAGAAGAAGTGGATCGTCGAAGCTTAAACTCAAAGTCAAAATTTAAATAAAACGTTGAGTGGAGTCCTGGTCTTGCTTGTGTGTTAGTAGGTAACTCAATTGCAGCGAAGACAGAGAGAAGGTGGTGATTTGTTTGCCAGAATCAACTACATTCGCCCTTTGAAGGAATGGAAGTAGGCTGGCTTCACAATATACTAATAATATGGTATACATTACAAGGAATATATCCTGAGCTAGATGTGATTATGGTGAGGTTAGTAAACACTTTCAAAAGCTTGCTGACTGCAGCACCTCCCAACTACAGACGACCAAATAATACAATACACCCACACTGTGTGAGTTTTCTTCTTTTTCTCACTCTCCGTTTCCACTCCCTATTTATACTGTTCATTTCTCTTCCGAATCATCCCCATCAGATTGAACACATGGATAAGCCCCGACCCAACACACTCCTTACTCCCCAATCATCAACTGTGGAACTGGCTCCACCATAGGTGTCCAATCCCACTACATAATAGCTCTACAATGTGCTCTGGTGTGCAACTTCTCTAATACATCAAAGAAACATACATTTATTCAAGTATACAATCACAAGGATAATGCTAGACTTCAAGTACGAGTAGTAAGTAGTTCACAGACTCTGCTGGTCTTCGTAAAAAAAAAAAACACCAATGACTGAAGTATACGCGCATCCGTAGATGTCGAGCAACTAGTCTTACAGAAGAAGAAGAAGAAGAAGAAGAAGATGGCTTTCTTGTTTTTCTTGATGGTGCGATGCGGGGCCTTTTATAGTTTCTGGTGGTTGTGTGCATTATAGAATGAGTCGTGTATATAGTGATCATAAAGTACCAGGCCACGTGTAGCTACATTAACAACTCAAGCCACTTCTTCATCAATACCAGGTAGGAAGTGCTTGTTGGTGGTTGAAGTAGAAGAGAACCCCATATAGGTGCGCTTAAAGTGGTAACGAGGTCTACAGTAGTATAACGGGTAAACAAAGCAAGGTCTAGACATATACATTAATGGTATACCATGGCGTGTGCTAGAACTAATGGATGTGTTAGTAGATAAACTCAAGAATACTTCATGACACTTCTTTGAATGCTATTCTCGAAATTAATGGTAATTGCGGACGAAATTCACATACAATACAGGTACCTGATGTCATTTTCCTTCATGAGTTTAACCAATTTTTTGCTGTTCGCGGATTCTCACCTCTTTTTATACTTTTCTCCCTCTCGACATCCAGACACACTCCAATCAAACAACAAAAGTCGTGTTCAACAACCCAAGAAACATCCCTTCTTCATTCCTCCTCCTCTAGCACCACCGCCATGTCAATTGACACCGTAATACTAGACATCGAAGGCACAGTCTGTCCCATCACATTTGTCAAAGACGTCTTATTCCCCTACTTCATCCAAAAGCTTCCTTCCATCCTCGCTCCAATTCAATTCCCACTACCATCTCCCACCAATGATCCCATAGTTGAAATACTAGCCCAGTTGCCGTCCTCCATCACCACCTCGTCCGACACCGTGTACCTGCACTTGAAGTCGCTAGTTGACCAGGACATCAAGGACCCCGTGTTGAAGGCGTTGCAGGGGTATGTGTGGAAGCAGGGCTACGAGTCCGGCGAGTTGAAAGCACCGGTGTATGCTGACTCGATTAAGTTCATCAGGGAGTACACCGGGGAGATATACATCTATTCTTCCGGGAGTATCAAGGCGCAGATCTTGTTGTTTGGACATGTTGATGATGAGGGAAAGTCCGTCGATTTGAACTCGTACTTGAAGGGTTACTTTGATATCACGACTGCTGGGTTCAAGAACCAGGCGGCGTCATATAGCAAGATCTTGAAAGAGACTGAAGAGTTCTATGCCACCAGCACATTCAAGCGAGTCAAGATCAAAGGGTTGCGCAGACGAAAGAGCAAGAAGAATAAGAACAAGGGTAAGTATAGCAGGTTGCAAGATGATGCTGGTGCTAGTGCGTTTGAGTTGGATGAGATGGATTATGAGAATCGTGCACTTAGAGATGTTTAATAAATAGATAGATAGATGGTGATTGTGTGTACGAATGTATAATGATGATTGAGACCATGTTTATTTATAGCACACGGCGCGAGGTAGGATACGTATATTTCACAAGTGAATTTCATTGCATTTGTGTGGATGCCCAACACAGTGTAAGTGTGTGGTATTCGTTAACTCAGGCGGGTTGAGAATGAACCACTTTTGAGTGTATGCTAAGAAAAACAACCCTAGTTTTGTGACTGCCAAAGAATTTCAATTGGGAAACCTAAACTCGCTCAGGAACTACAACTAGTTTGAATGTCTTACAAAGATAAGATTGTGATATTTTTAGCCAGTGTGCTAAGATATCAGTTGGGTTTTTTTTTTTTTTTGATAATCGGGAAGTTAGTTTCTCGGAATGGAACTCGTTTATCCCAGTGCGTATTCTAAACCCGCGCCTGCGTTTATATTTCACACATCCTGTACCAAGCCATGAAGTTGAAGTTGGATAGTAAGAAGAAGAAGAAGAAGAAGAAGAACTGGATGAGAGATGGGTTGCATACATCATGGTAATATTATATTTTGTACCTGATACATTCACCCATCCCAATCTAATTAATTAAATTAAGAAATGAAATGAAATTTATTTCTTTACTCCTTTTAATTTTGTGATCCTGGTTGGATTAATGAAGTAATAGTACAGAATGTTTGAGGAGACGATCATCAAGGAGCTCTTCTGTGCTCTCTCTGGGGGGGGGGGGGGGGGGGGGGGGGGGGGGGGGGGGGGGGGGGGGGGGGGGGGGGGGGGGGGGGGGGGGGGGGG
>JAJSEA010000350.1:0-20067 GCA_026724345.1 Candida sp. AC06
TGGAAGATCTGGTGGGATATGTTCAAGTCGCTTAAGCTGGTGACCAAGTTCTCGTAGCAGTGTTCGCTTTCCTCGTGACCCTGGTCCAACCAGTACTGGTACTCATGTAGGCTGACTAAGAAGTCCAAGTTCTCTGTGATGTGGGTTTTTGCGGCGTAGTGGGTGAATTCTTGAGCCATTTTGGTTCTGGATGGGTCTTGTAGTTTCCCTATTGAATGTAGGAAGCAGTCATACACCAAGTCTTCCAAGGGGGGCACAGGAGAGGAGGATCTAGACGGTGTTGCTGTGCGTGATTGAATAGTTTTGTCTAAAGATGAATAGTTAGCAATGGTGTTGGTGGTGGTTGTTGTTGTTGGGTGTCTTGCTTTTGGAGCGTGGTGGGTTTTTGGTGATACTACGTAGGGTGGTGAGGAGGTGGTCATAGTGGTTGTAGTGGTGGGGGATATACCTGGGTCAGGCTGTTTGTTGTTGTTCATCAGTAAGTGACAGACAACCCAAGAAACAGGAACAAAGGGAGGATATTAAATAATGGGGGGAGTGAAGGAGATATTAAAAATATTTCTGATGTTAAAGAAAAGGTGGGTTTATAAAGAGTAAATAAGGAGAAGCAGAATTTAAGTTTCTTTTTTTTGCTCTTTTTCTTTTTCTTTTTCATTATTTTGTCTTATTTTTTGTTTTCTTGTTTTAAGCGTAACCGTTTATTTAGGCAGTGTGCACTACCCATGAGGAGTGTGGGCAGACAGGTAGAGTGGTCCCTGTTTTGTGTCAGTTACTAACCAGTTAGCTATGGGTCATTCATTTTTTTCTTTTTTCGTCTCTCACACACTACATACTAGACACAAAGATCAGTTAGTGGAAGTGTGCACCAGTGGATAATTCAACCACAGGGTTGTAACTTGCATGGAATACACTTAACACCAGTTGCAGTTGAGGATTGCGTGGTTTTCCTCTTCTAATATGCTAGAAGGTCAGTGTGTGAGTGTAGGTTGTTGCATGCGTTGTATGTAAATTATAACGTGGTTTTCGCATACTCACACAATTTATTACATCCTGCTGGACAAGGGTGGAGTAAATAGGTGAAAAATTTTCTACTGTGTTATCTTTTGGTAGTTTGTTTTTCTAGCGTGTCTAAATTTTGTTGCCACTTCAGATCTCACTATTCTACCACCACTGTGTTAGTTAGTGTACGGCATCAAAAGATTTACCACCAGATGATATCATCAATAACCATAACTCAAACCTTGTTTTCGCAACTAATTTATGTACACCTGTTTCCACGCAAGGGCTCTTCAACCCCCACCACCCCCCCTTCCATTATGCACTAGCACTGCATTTAGTAAAAATCATCAGACAAAGCAGAAAAAGAAGTTTCCATTCTCTCAACCACTCCATGCATAGAAGCCACCTCCCACCACTTCGGAAATGCTTTCTTTACAGACACGGAAAAGCGCACCCACCAAACAAATTTCCTCACACACATTACTCTATCTCTCTTTTTAATATTAAACCCTGCCACTTTCTCGAACTACCACCCGAGATTAACCCTGCTTGCTTAAAGTTTGCTATTCATTGCTTTTTCTTGTGGCATGTTGACGTGAGCTGTAACACCCGGAAAAAGCTCTAATTAGCCTAAATACAAAAAAAAAGAACACCCCTTCCACGAAGGTCGGCGCTCGCAAACAACCGTTTGATTCGATCGCCTGCGCTATTTATTTTTAAGGTTGGTAATGTGGAGTAAACGTACTTCACTACTACTCATCACCCACCCATGCATTGTCTAATCCTTCAGTAAACGTATAGACTAACAAGGTCTCGCGCGGGTAGCGCCAGTGTGGTGGCCTCACACTCGGATAAAGGGGTATCAGTTTTATTTTCTAATTTCCGATTGTGTAATCTGAGAGATGCACTAGGGTCTGACAAAGCCAAAGAAAGCATCAAGATGCCACGCTTTCTGTTTCAAATTTCAACTTAAAATAGAAAGATACATGGAAGAAATTAAACGTTTCTTTCCCTTGTTCGTTCGTAATTCATTTGTGCCACATCTCGGACTTTGCTGGTGTTACAATATCACCCACTCCGGGAGGACTACCTATTCATGTTCCATTATTAGCGCGACCGCTAGCTCACGAGACGTGTATCCTTGCGCGGGTCGCAACAATATAGTTCATTGAGACTTTCGTCCCAAAAACGTTTGCGTGGTTTAAATTACAATCTCAAAATACACCCGAAGTGCAAATATAGGCTCGTGGTATTCAGTTATTACCGTCCGACTAGCATTCCCGAAGTGTTGAAACGTTCGTAGTTTGATCGGTTTGTGGTGCACTTTTATTCTCAGTACTTGGGATTCTCTTTTCTGAAGTTACTGCAATTGAATCTGTGCTTGAGAGTTAATCTAGTTCAACCACTTGTCACAAAGCCACGAGTATTGTTTGCAACAACGTTAGGAGTCAAATGGGAAGCCGGCAAATCGGTACCAGAGTCAATCGAAGTGACTCGGAATGACACACTGAAGTGGTTTTCTTAACTCCCATTTCACAAGAGAAGGTTTTCTCTGCTTTGAATCGCAACTTGCGCTTTGTCTAGCTTTAGGACTTCGACACACAAGCGCACAACGAAGAAGACGTAAGACGGAGGTGAGTTCTGCTACCTCTTGAAAGACATCACTGGAATAATTCACCAATTGGATCTGAATTGCATGAGTTATGATCTGGCCCCAGCTAACAAAGGTTGCAAAATAAGATGCCGGTACTTGAGAATAAGTTCTGATCGAACAAGTTAGTTAGCCAAGGAAAGGGACGCATTCTAAGTAGGACTTACTCTCCTACTGACGCTTAAACCTCTTTTCTATCCATAGCAACATTCTGCCTTGTAAGGGGGACCTCACACCCTTCCCAATCTTCGCACCACCAATTCACGCACACAAAATCAACACCATCTCACACACTCAAAAAAAAACCTCAACCTCATCTCAATCCCACCAACACCACACCTCTCCCCTTGGCTCCACCACACACCATGCCACTAGCACACAACCTCAAGAAAGTCTCGAAGAACGCATCCAAGTCATCGGCCGCGATCCACATCAAGGGCCGCAAGTTCAAGCAGCTCAACCGCGCCACGCTCCGCGACAAGAAGCTCCAGCACCGCAAGGCGCTCCTGCACGAGCGCAAGGCCAACGAGCTCAGCGTCGTGTTCCACATCCAGGCCATCCTTCAAGAGAAAAGAACAGACGCTACGGAGTTCACCCTTGGGGAGATCAAGGAGATGATTGCGGATTTCATTGAGCGGGACACGGAGGAGTTGGAACGGTTGAGAAGTGAGAGAAGAAGGGGAAGACCCGCGACTAATCGACAGACGTTGTTGGAGGAGAAGGTCAAGCATGAATGGAGCGTGTTTGAAACAGGGTTTAAAGTGCCGGATTTGAGCGACCCCGTGACTGTTGAGAGAGTAAGGGAGTGGAATGGAACAACGGGGGCAACGACAAATATGAAGTTTATAAGGGTTTCCAAAGATATGACCCAGTTCCCTATACAGGAGGTGGAGATGAAGTGAGTGAGATAGATATTGAATAAACGAGTTTTCTTTTTCTTAGAAACAAAGTATCAAAACAAGTACAAATACAAACTGAAATAATCATACCGTGGGCAATACGTTTACTTGGTCCATAATAAACGTTGCCACCAACTTAACGAATTGTCTTCTTCCTTCTTGATAGCATCTGGCGCCGGTTCAACAACACCACTAACGTGTTCCTTGCCAAAGATAGTTGGACTTGCAACCGCGGCAACACTGAATGGACCAGCTGCACTAGCTTGCTCTTCCTTTTCTTTCTTCTCGTATTCGGCAATAGCCTTATTGAACTGATATGATTCATCGACCCACAAGTTGACACCAATGACAGTTAAAAAGACCAACCCAGTGGTTGCCAACAATGATCTCAACGTTCTGTATGCACGTCCAGTACTTTCATTGTTCATCAACACCAAGTACATCTTGTCGCCTTCAATTCTGCTGCCAACAACCTTCCAGTTCCGTGCTTGCAAGTCTTTCACAATCTCACTAGCTTTAGCAAGCTCTTCCTTGCTGAACTTGTTCAATGTCTTGAAGATATCTTCCTCTGGCAAATCTTCCAAAGCTTGACCGCTGATTGGCATGACCTCTCCTTCCAATGTCAAGATACAGTACTTTGAATTCATCTTGGCCCGCTTGGCGTCAATCTCTGCCTTCCGGCTCCACTCGTAAGCTTCTCTTTCGCGTATTCTGCTTTCTTCTTGCTTCCTAGCGTCTTGCAAGTACTTCTCCAACTTGAATTTGTCGACATCATGAGATGAAGGCGACGACTTCAATGGTTTGGCAGATTTCCTTTCTGGTTTAGCGTCTTTCTTTGTTGCCATCGTGTTAGGAACAAAAATTGGTTCCGGTGGTTCTTCGAATGCCGAGTGAATAGCCCGCTGAACCGCTTCAAAATCGGCACCGCTACTCTCCTTGTCTAAGTCGGATATAATCTTCTCAGAATCATTGTACTTCGTTTTCTCTTTGGCATTAGAGGCAAAGTCTCCAATGTCAAACTTTTCACTAACAGTATCTGACTGGGAAATTTCCTTTTCCTCGGCAATAATCTCGTTCAAGCTTCTGACCAAGTCATCATAGAATGCCTCCAATTGGATGGGAGACATAGGGAAATCTCCAAAACAGTTTGTACCGTAAATACAAACAATGAATGGTGGATAGAACTCAATCTCAGCATTGTACTTCTTCAACTCGTCCAACACACTCTTGGTAAACAAATATGTCGAGCTGGTCTTGTCCAATGACTCTTCAAAGCGATCAACCATCTCGTCAAACTGATTGGCACTCACCTTGTGCACGTCAGATCTGTACAACAAGTCGGAGTAGCGCAAAAAGTCTCCTAACACTTCGTACTCACTGCCGCTCAACAATGATCCTTGTGATCCGATAGCAGATTGTGTCCTCTCCGTCTCAACACGGTTGGACTCAAAACGCAAGTACTCTTGGGCACTGCCAATCACATTGTCCAAGACAAACGTAGCTCCGTGATTGTGCTTGAACAACATCGACAAGTTACGGTATAACTTGCTCCAGATAAGACTCTTAGCAATAGTGGTGGACTCGTACTCAGACAACTCACGAATCTTCTTCAATACAATATCTGCGCTGACTTCTTCAAACCTGGCAACGCCCAACACTTCCCTTAATTCATTCAATTCAATAAAGTATTCTTCTAAGACAAAATCATTAGGAATTTGCTTGTATTCCGCTGGCTTCTTGGAAGCTTCCAAGGAATCAAACACTGCTTGGTTCTGGAGGAGCACATCCAATGACTCGGTGTTGTTGCTATTGACATCAAACAACCTGTGTAATCTTCTCTTCAATCTGAGGAAATTGAAAACATCAGATGCATTAGAAGCAAGCAAGCTCGAACGTGAACCACCACTGGTGAACGAGTTGTCTATTTCGTTCTCCAAAACATTGAGAATTTCTTCGGCGCTAATCTGACTAAAGGGTCTACCCAAAACCGATCTCAAAGCATTCAACTCATAGGCAAACTCATGCAAGCTGAGGTCATCAGGGATTTGAACGTATGGAGTAGTTTGAACAGTTTCTTGTTCAGCTTCAACTTGTGGTGCTTCAATAACTTCCTCTTCTTGGGGAACAGGTTCTGGCTCTGCTTCAAAGACCTCCTCTTCTTCGGCGACAACTTTTGGCTCTACTCCAATAATGTCGTCAAACAACCAATATGCACCATGGTCAAGAAGTATGGTATCCAAGACCAAGAAACAGCTGTTAATATTGTTGTCACTAAACTCAACCAACTTTTCCCAGAATTTCAAAAAGCTATCGACATTTTGATGAGGGAAAGAGTTTGTAGCCATACCTTCCCCTAAATCCTCGAGCGAGCTCAACACATAGTCTTTGTTGGAGAAATTACCCACCTCTTCTTTCAAGAAAATGATCTCGGGAAGGTACTTCTCCAAGCTGACAAAGTTCGGGACTGCTTTATACAATCCCTTTGTAGCAAGAACAATGTTCTCTTCCTTGACACACCGCAAGCTATGATCGACTAAATAATCCAAGACGAGGGTGGAACCTTGAAAGTAACGGGATGCTTCGAGAATGTGAGAACATACATCCTCATACTGAATTCCTAATCCTCTAATGGCTGCAAACAACTCCGACAAATCGTCAAAGTTCAGAAATGAAAGACCCAACTGACGGCGGATACTATCCAAAACAGCTGTGTCCAGCCAAATGGCACATTTCGGTGGGACGTTTGGATAATTCAGGAAATGCTCATACTCTTCCGCAACATTAGGATCGGAAAGAATTTTTTCAACAAGTGCTGAATTCTCAAGAAGGAGGTCGACAAATGACTCTTCGTATCGGTCCTCTGGCAACCATTCCTCATATTCCAAGTTTTTCATATTCTTGGCGCGCTCCAACGGGAAGTCATTGAGTTCCAAAATGTTCAACACATAATTAGCCAATTTGTCCTTTGTAATATCAAAGTTTGGATTTTCATAATCAACTTCCAAACATTCCCTAAGATCCTTTGATGCTGCAACTTCTTGGTCAGTTAAAATGCGCAAAAGCTTGCGTGCTGCTTGGCCATAAATATCCTTTTGTTTGGACACCTTGTACAACACAGGGGCTAATTTGTAGAAGTCAGGTGTGACTGGCACTAACTTCATAGCCAACAAGAATCTGTACAAAGGACCTCCCCGGTCGAAATTCTTAGTATAAGGTTTCCCTGCCAGTCTCTTCAGGATCTTCGTTGATTTCTCCAGTCTCGCCAGGACCTTCAGTGATTCCACGTAGACGCAACCAGCAAGGGCTTTGTATTTTGGATCTTTAAGGATGGCTCTGATATCCTTCACGGTGAGATCCGGTAACTCTTTCAACACTGTATTCAACACATCGTAGCGTGCACATTGGATCAATATCTTGAAAAACGTTTCGTTGACTTCGGTGTTTGATGACAAAAAGTCCTCAAAGCCAGCTAAAGTTCTATCAATATGGTCAGTCAAACTTGTCACTGATTTCAATTTCTTGAAGTTGAACTCTTTATCCAAAGCCCGCAACTCTTCCTCAAACCAATGTAAGCTGTTCGCAAAGAACGTCTTGACCTTATTGTAATACTCAACAGTTGGGATCAATTCGTTGGACAAAAGCTGAGGGAACTTTGGATTCTCTTCCAAGAACCAAAGTAAGTTGTCTTCCATTAGTTCGTACTTGCCAACTTTGTTAATGTTGACTTCTTTATACTTGGAATAGAAATCACGGAATGGCGCCATATTTTCCATTACCTCGGAAGAACTCAAGAAGCTGCTCTCCATCATGCTGGAATTGTACTTTGTCTTGAGGAATGCTTCAAAATCCTTCAATTCCTCGTAGTGTTTGTGGACAAAGACAAGCATACTGTGAGATTCTTCAGTTGTGTCGAATTTCTCAGTCAACCCATTCTCCTTGTCGGCCAATAGCAATTTGATAAACCTTGGAAAGAGAACCTTCTCTAGTTCCTCCAGCTCGACTCTGAAAACATCAACAAAGTCAGCATCTACAACAATATTTCCGGCATTCTTTGCCTTGTTCTTCTTACCTTTCTTTGTCGACAAGGTCATTCTCTTCTTTGTCGGGTCTGACTTGGTCACCTTCATAGTGACGAAATCAATATCGAACCTTTCGTGGCTCGATGTGGCCAAAGGTCTCAACAGGTGATGGGAGTATCGGGAAGCCACAAACGCTTCGCGTTGAGACTGTGGAGCCACCAAAGTGCACGCGTAGTAAGCGGAAGGAACCAGTCCTTGGTACTTGATGAACTTCTTGGACCTTCTTAGAATATGTTTCAGGAGCATTGTCGTTATCTAGCAAAATCGAAATCAAGAATCAGTGGAAACGTGAAAAAATGTGTGGAAACAAAAAAAAAACGTGGAAATCAAGGGATATGCGGGGAGATAAGGTGCGATAGGGGGGTTAGGGGATAGATAAGGGTGTATGATAGTAGAACTTTTGTACCTCTGGTAGATGAGTAGAAGGTGAAAGAGATGAGTAAGTAATTGAAGCAGTGGGATTGGTTGGAAGTGAATCTGTGGCGATGTACGTTTGCTTGCAAGTAAGGATTATGATAGAAGAAGGAAAAAAAAAAGGGGGGAGTCAGTGTGATGTTGCTGTATTGTATGATAAGGATAGAGACAACTTTTGTATTTTTGTCTGCTGCTAATTTTTCTCTCTTTGTGTCTCATCTTCCTTCCGCGTGAATCAACTGCGCGTCCCCCAAACCATCAATCGCTTGACCTCCGCGTTATCTCACAAGGTGGTCACAGAGACCGAGGATAGGGAGATGAAGAGAACGCAGGGAGGAGTATGCATTGAACAATGATGAAACAGCAATTGTCTCCAAGTTTGTGATAATAGAAGATAGATCAACTTGTGGTCAGGTCACGTGATTGATACCGATGTCAAGACATAGACAACACGAACTCAGCAACAATTGACCGCTGGTAAGTCTTATAACGTTAAGTAGATAAGAGACGATGGTTTCACTTTTCGTAAAGAAAGAAACCTTCCGATGATACTTTTCATTGAAATTTGGTGAAAATTCAACCATAAAATTTACTGACGCCTTACACTTTCCATTTTAGCAGTTCACATCCTTCTATTAATTATGAAACCTCTCTGTGAATCTATAATATGCGAAATAAAATCAAGCCTAATACTTATTTAACCCAGAACAAACGTTGCCACCAAGACAACGTACTAGTTTGTTCCTTTTCTTTGGCACTGCCTTCATCGACAATTCCACTAACATGTTCCTTACCAAAGATCACTGGACTGGCCACTGTAGAAACACTGAATGGACCTGCACCTGCAGCTTGACTTGCCTCATTCTTCTCATATTCTGTGATCGCCCTGTTGAATTGCGACTCATCGACCCACAAGTTGACACCAATGACAGTCAAAAACACCAACCCAGTGGTTGTCAACAATGATCTCAATGCTTTGTATGTACGTCCAGTACTTTCATTGTTCATCAACACCAAGTACTTCTTGTCGCCTTCAACTCTGCTGCCAATAACCTTCCAGTTCCGTGCTTGCAAGTCTTTCACAATCTCACTAGCTTTAGCAAGCTCTTCCTTACTGAACCTGTTCAACGTCTTGAAGATATCCTCGTTTGGCAAGTTCTTCAATGCTTGTTGGCTTATCGGCATCATGTCACCTTGCAATGTCAAAATACAATACTTCGAGTTGATCTTTGCCCGCTTGGAATCCATTTCAACTTTCTTGCTCCACTCGTAAGCTTCTCTTTCGCGGATCTTACTCTCAACTTGTTTCTTTGCTTCTTGCAAGTACTTCTCCAATTTAGATTTGTCAACTTCATGGGAGGAATATGATTCAGTCCATGGTTTGATTGCCTTCTTCTTTTCCAATTTGGGTTCCTTCTTCAATTGAGCCCTGGCAGGTGTGAGGATTGGCTGCTCAGGTGTTTCAAATGCTGAATGGACTGCCAGCTGAATGGCTTCAAAATCTGCACCAGTGCTTTCTTTGTCTAAATCGGATATGATCTTTTCGGAATTGTTATACTTGGCCTTTTCCGTGATGTTGCTTGTGAGTTTGCCAATATCGAGCTTTCCAGCTGTATCCTCTTTCTTGACCGTCTTCTTCTCATCGGCAGTGGTCTCGTTCAAGCTTCTGACCAAGTCGTGATAAAACACTTCCAATTGGGTGGGAGACATAGGGAAATCTCCAAAACAGTTTGTACCGTAAATACAAACAATGAATGCTGGATAAAACTCAATCTCAGCGTTATACTTCTTCAACTCGTCCAACACACTCTTGGTAAACAAATATGTCGAGCTGGTCTTGTCCAACGACTCTTCAAAGCGATCAACCATCTCGTCAAACTGATTGGCACTCACCTTGTGCACGTCAGATCTGTACAACAAGTCGGAGTAGCGCAAAAAGTCTCCTAACACTTCGTACTCACTGCCGCTCAACAATGATCCTTGTGATCCGATAGCAGATTGTGTCCTCTCCGTCTCAACACGGTTGGACTCAAAACGCAAGTACTCTTGGGCACTGCCAATCACATTGTCCAAGACAAACGTAGCTCCGTGATTGTGCTTGAACAACATCGACAAGTTACGGTATAACTTGTTCCAGATGAGGTTCTTGGAGGTCTCATTCGAGGAGTCCTCTGACAACTCCTTCACCTTTTTCAAAACGTCTTCGGAAGTCGTTTGGGCAAACTTAGTAATACCCAACACTTCCTTCAACTCACTCAAATCCACAAAGTACTCTTCCAAGACAAAATCGCTAGGAATCTGTTTGTACTCAACTGGTTTCTTAGCAGCTTCAAATGAATCAAACACCGCTTGACTGTTGAGAAGCACATCCAAAGATTCAGTGTTGTTACCATTGGCATCAAATAAACGCTGCAACCTCCTACTCAATCTGAGGAAATTGAAAATATCAGACGCGTTTGAGCTAAGCAAACTGGAGCCTGTGGCTCCTTTAGCAAACGAACCGTCGATGTTGCTCTGCAACACTTCGAGGATTTCTTCAGCGCTGACTTCACTGAAACGTCTACCCAATACGGATTTTAAAGCACTCAATTCTTTGGTAAACTCATGCAACTTAAGGTCATCAGGAATCTGGATGTAAGGTGCTTCCTCTGATTTAGACTTTTTGATAACCTCTGGTTCTGCAGTGGTTACTGTCTTCTTTGCAAGGCTAGCTTCAAACTTGCTAAACGCATCTTGGTTGTGAAGAACGGCATCCAATACTTCAAGACACGAACTGCTATTGTTGGTAGAAAACTCTCTCAACTTGGACCTCAACTTCAAAAAGCTATTGACATCGATGTCTGGGAAAGCCTCTTCATGAGCAATCATATCATCTGACAATGAAGCTAGGGAGGTCAACACATACTCCTTGTTGCTAAAACTGCCCACTTCGCTTTTCAAGAATCTAATCTCTGGAATATGGTTTTCCAACTTGAACCAATCTGGAATCTGCTTGTAGGTTTCCGCGGTACCAGATTCTGCTCGTCCTTCCGTGGCTAATTCGGATTCTGCTTCGGATTGGATGTCCACAAGGTTATCTAAAACATACATGTTGTTTGCAAAATAGTCGGATGCCGCAAGAATGTTGGCGCAAACTCTTTCGTAATGTGGACCTAAACGTCTGATGGCAGCCCTTAATTCTGGCACATCAGTGTACGAGTCGAATGATCTTCCGAGTTGCTTTCTGATGGCTTTCAACTGTATTGTGTCCTTCCATATACCACAGTCCTGGGGAATGCAGTAACAAGGTGGGAAACTCGATTGCATCAAGAATTTGGCGGTAACCTTTGGATCCGAAAACGCTTGCTTAATATAGTCTTCATTTGAAATGAAAAGCTCATAGAGTGCCAAATTCTCAATTGGCTTCTCAAAGTGCTCAAGTGATTGGCTGATAGAACCTCTCTCCGATAGCGCAACGTACCAAGGAAAGTCGATATGAATCAAAAAGCTGAGCAAGTAATTGGTCAACACGTCGTTCGAAAAGTCGTGGATTTCGAAGTGATGCTTGTCAATGACACTGTTGATTGCGTTTGGCTGCATATCAACTTCTCGATTAGTCAAAGTCGTCAAAAGGCCACTAGCAGCTGTACCATACATGTTCCTTTCCTGAGTCAACTCATACAATGCGGGAGCCAATTTGTAGTAGTCATCAGTTGACGGGATCAATCTCATAGTCTGCAAAAAGTGAAACAACCCCGCTGCCCACTTCTGTTCCAATTCATTAATGTTCAAAGGACTGCCTGTGGTTGTAGTGCCAATACATTCCTGAACTACAGTAGATTCATACGCCGTGTAATCTGGGTCGTAAAGAACATTCCGAATGTCCTTCAAACTAAGGTCAGTTAAACACTTGAACTTCTTTGTCAAAACACCTTGACGTGTACGCTGGATTAGGACCTTGAAAAAAGTTTTGTCCACCTTATTAGCTGAAGACAAGTATTCGACAAATTTTTTAGTCCTTCGTTCCAATTCGGTGGCCAAGTTTTTGATTGATCTAACCTTTTTGAAGTTAAACTCTTGATCTAACGAAAGCAATTCTGGTTTAAACCAATGGAAATCATTCTGAAAGAATGAAAGAAACTTGTTGTAGGACTCGATAACAGGAACTAACTCTTTGGACAAAATACGAGGAGAATTAGGTACTTCATTCAAAAATGCAACGAACGGGTCTTCCATTTCATGGTACCTGGAAATTTTGTCTCGACTAATTCCTGCGACTCCAGAGCAATAATGCTGAAACTGAATAAAGTCATTTATAGTTTCAGAAACATTTAACAACCCAATTTGCATCTTCTTATTGTTGTACTTTGTCTTAAGAAACTCCTCAAAATCCTGCAACTCCGGGTAGAACTGATGGACAAAATCAATCATCTTCTGTCCACGCTTAGAATTAATATCCAACCGTTCTAACAATACGCCATTTGGATCTAAAATCTTCAGCAAGAAAGTCTTATAGAGTTTCTTCTCTAGCAACTCTGGATCAATCTTGGTATTCTTAAGTAAGCTTATGGGGTCAAACAGAGCCAGAACGTCAACATCCAATCCTGATGATCTGGGTTTCTTCTTATTCTTAAGTCCTTCTTCGATAGTCGCCTCCAAGGCATCATAGTCGAAATCATAAGTGTCACTGCATGAGGTGGCCATCGATCTAAACAGACGTTTCCCGTATCGATACCACTCGAACGACTCACGGGAAGTCTGGGAGGCAACAACTGCGCGAGCATAGTATACAGATGGAGCCCGAACCTTGTACTTGATGAGCTGGTGTGACCTTCTAAACATGCGTTTCAGGAGCATTGTCTTTATCTAACGAAATCAAAAAAAAAGTACGGGAGGGAATCAAGGGATAAGGCGGAAATCAAGTGTGGATTTTTATAGTTTCTGAACAGGGTTGGGTTTCTCAAGAGAAGAATGGTTAGGATGGGTATGATGAATAGGTAGAGTGTATCTTGGATACGTTGAAGATGTGCTGTCAAAAGGTATTTGCCTCTGTGAATGGAGCAATAATGAATGGCAAAAAGAAGGAGAGGAACGATAAGGATAATGTGGTTGTCTGATCTTGAGAATTTTAAACTAATTTTGTGTCGTGTCCCATGTCCCATGCGATTGTTTTACGTACGCGGGATTACACAAATTGCCGCAGTCAAATCAGAAATCGAGCTGCCAGGCATCCATCACCGAGTTGGGGAGAGACTACACGCAAGTCTGACTACAACATGCAATGCCACCACATATCGCTACAACTGTTGTCCGATGACACCACCACTGTAAGATGCACAACTCGTGTGCATCAAAACCTAGAGGCATCAGTATCGTCGTTTTTGTATCACGTGATCCACCTAGCTCGATTTTCAAAGATACTCTACAACTAAGACTCTAATCTCTAAGATATAGCACCGCGGTATACACTCATTATTTGGTCCTTTGTTGATTGTTGAGAATGTCATCCAAAACTTTGAAACAGTCATCACTGTTCTGGCTACTCCAGATCTTTAACTTGATTTCTAGTCTTAACAAGCTGTTCAAATCAACTTCTGGCAAGAAGCAGTCGCTAAGCACAGCTTTCGTAGTCAAATCAGCGAGTGAGTTCAAGGCTTGATCTTTGTCGCAAAACCACCTAGTTTCTTCTTCAAGTACGTTATAACAGGGATTTGTGTATCCAATCCAAAGGGAACCAAAAGGTTAGCGCCAAGTTTCTCCCTAGAAGCATCTAACTGATTGCCAACTGTCTCAGCATCGCTTCCAAAGTCCTTGCGCAGTCTTTCAAGAAGGCTATGCAAGATATAAAAGTGCTTGTGAAGGTGACGGGACTCATTCGCATAACGTGATTGGATCTTGTCATATTCATCCAACCACCTTGGTACCTGCACCTCGTGCTCAGTCAATACACGTAATACTTCTCCTGCAAGTTTACCAGGTGGAGTTTCAGTGTCCACTAATTTGTATAACACGGGAGCAAGTTCACTGTAATTCTTCGTAACGGGAATCCCGTTTATGGAAAAGAAAAGTGGATAGAAGCAACTAAAAAATATTGAAACATCTTCCTCTATCGGGGTCTTCTGTTTTATGGATTCACCACATGCATCACGAATTGCTGCAGCATAAGTTTCATAATCTGGAACCTTAAGAATTTCGTTCATGGCTTTAAATTTGATGTGGGTGAGTCGTCCCAAGAACATCGCAAGTGCTTCGTAACGGGCAGACGTGATCAACGACTTGAAGTAGGCTTCATCCTTTTCACTACTGGATGACAAGTACTTTTTGAGAACTGTTACCTTTGCTTTAATTCTGGCAATCAAATCCGTCATGGACTTCAATTTTTCAAAGTCAAGCTCCTTATCCAACACCACCAATTCCTCCTTGAAATTATTCTCAAAGAAAGCTACCATCTGGTCAAACCTCTTCGCTGCAGGAATTAACTTGGTTGACAAAAGACGAGGAAAGTCTGCATCACTTTGCAAACAATGTTCTAACCCATCCATCATGTCACGGTACCGCAATTCCAGCGATGTATAAAGCTTTGTCTTCTTTGGCTTTCTCGGGCGAGGGTGCTTACCGGAAAATCTTTGGATGTATTCTCTCATCTCAACACTGGTCAAAATGCCGATATCCAAGTTTGTGATTTTCGAGTTCTGCTTAACAAACGTTTCAAACTCGAGCAATTCCGGAAGGAATCGATATACAAAAGTCACATCCTTCTTAGGTTCAGGTTGTATATCACCATTTATTGGAGGGACATCAACCGCTCCCCCAAAGCATTTCAATGCAAGGCAGCTTCGAACTGTTGCCAGATCAAGCTTGAGCAGGTTGACAAAATCAAAACGGGGGTAAAGTGACCTGTAATCAAAGTTTACCTTAGAAGCGTTCTTCTTTTTCTTCTTCTTCTTCTTCTTTTTCTTCGTACTAGCCGCTGAATCAGTGCTATATCTTCTCACGCTTGAAGCAACAAGGGATCTCAGCGCAGTGTAGTTTTGCCATATTGATCGAATTACTGTAATTTTAGTTGGTAAGTTGGCTAACAAAAAAACATGGCTGGAACGGGCACATGCTCTATACCTGATGAGACTGACCGGGCCCCGAAACAACAGTCTCACAAGCATCGTGGTCGTACAAGGTGCAAAAAACAGGGTGTGAACCCCTTCATCACGAGACAACTGAAATGGGGAATGTTCACGTATTTATAGTAGCATCCTGGGTGTTGCCAAAGTTTGTTACTTGTAACAAAGTTGAAGCAAAAAAAACGGAAACTTTGATTTTGGCTTTTCTAGTCTTGTGTTTTGTGTCATCTGATAACTCAAATGTTATCGATAACACCCACCGCTCAATGAGCTCGAACAGACGCCCTCAGGACCCAATTCTCGCAATTCTAACTCTATGAGCATACTTGGATTTCTAATTTGACGATTGTGTGTCGAACGGCGGGTCCAAACAAGGTTGTCTTGGTTAACTGTGGGAAACCTCCATAATATTGACTTTTGCTGGGGACAAGTTCCTAGTCTGCCATAAATACGAGTTGGTCAATGAAGGCGAATGGTATTCACCTGTGCATCTTACAATAGAATCGTAAATTTGGTTTCACCAACTGGGCCAATTATCTTCAGACAGACACCATATGTCGCATATCTTCCAAAGTAGTAAACAAAAATGCTAGGGACAGTTGATTCATGGCTTCATCAAATGATCGGAGCCTCTCCAATGATAAAGGATAGGCTACTTCTGATTCGACTAAAGGTGGGCATCATGCAGTTGATATGAGGGTCAGGTTAAGGCATCTCCATCAATCTTGTTTCATCACGATTGAAGGAGTCCACAAGGCTCATAATCAATTCATCCCGTAAATGAACACTAAGCTGTAGTTATATGTTTGGTTGATTTGAGATTGTAGTGAATGTGATCCAAGCAAGAAGAGGGATTGTGCAGGTTCTTCATTGCTTCGTGCGCTTCTGTCAATTTTCCAAACTGAGACAAACATCAGACATGGAAATGAAAAACTACAACAATGTTGGTCTATTAAATCTACGGCTATTGTGCCACAGTTGCGATGCTAGTCACATCGTAAGAGGATCCAACCTGTGCAAGTGCTTCTTCTATAAGAGTAGAGTGGCTTTGAAACAACCTTGCAAAAACAACGGCACGTGATATATAAACATAAACCTCAACTGTTGTGCATATGGGCCTCTGGTCGACTCCAAAGAGTTATTAAGACTCCAAGTGCCTCAGTAGCTCGTAGGTATTAGTTTCCAACAATACTGCCATGCACGAGAGTCATTCTCTCTCGAATTGCTTTCAAATGGTCGTCCTATCCCACAAACGTATCCCCACAAAAACTCACCAAATGTCCTCTCAAACAACTGATGACGTCCATTTAATCACCTTAAAGCTTAAACTGACACGTAACACCCGTCGAAGATTCAGTTATCCCAAATTGGGACTACTCATCCATCAGTCGTGTGCAGAGTGTCCAAACGTGAATTTCAGAAAGTTAGCGAAGCGGGAAGGGAGAATAAAAATTTTCGTTCTCAGCACCAAAAAGCCGAAGCCAAAAAGCAGACGCTAAACCCACAGTACAGCAACGAACCAACCTAGCACCGAACCCGCTTAACACCATGGCCAAATATACCGAAGAACAATTGATCGAGTTGAAGACGGAAGCATACACTCCGTCCCCGCAGATCTTGGATGCTTTCAACAAGTTGATTGACGAAGTGAGAGAGTCGATTGAACAGCACCACCAACACCAGAAGAAGTGGAACAACGGGGACACGTACATCGACGAGCACGGAAACGAGAGATCGTACCACCACATGAACAGAAGAAGACAGTCCAAGGGTGCTGCTGCTGCTGGCGCTAGACCTAACTTGAGAAAGAAGTCCGAGGCTGTTGTTGACGAAGATGGTTGGGCTACGTTGGCTAAGCCAAAGAAGGGCTCCTTTGCGGAAGGCGATGGAATAGAGGAGAGAAACAAGTTTAGAGAAAGCTCTAATGGAGGTGGTGGTGCTGTTAGAGCTAGACCAAACAACAAGAATTTGGGAAGTTCTAAAGCTGTCGATCCTAGAGAGATTATATCTGATAAGCAAACTAAGGCTTTCAATGCTTTTGCTGCTTTGGATGATGATGAGGATGACGAGGATGAGTAGTTCTTTCTGAAGCAGAAGTTCTTGAATATAGGAAACAAAAGACATTAACTTGTCTGTGTATGATTATACTTTTTGATTTTTTTTTTGATTTTTTTTTGGTTTTTTGGGAGGTGTATTATTTCAATATGTTATATTGTTTCTGATTGACAGGAGGGGGTTTTGCTCTTGAATACTTCAACATACACTATTAATAAATATTAATTATACTCTACATAAAATAAAACGAACGATGGTGCCTATATGAATATGGGAAAAATAAAAGCGCAATCAGTCTCTCATACAACGAATGCCGCTTCATCTTCACTATCCAAACCGCTCAATATGGAGTCCACGTCAGTCGTGGCCATGTTTCTGTTCAAGACGGACCCATTCGCTGTGGATGCGGTGTCGTTGTTGGTACCATGCCCGTTAGCACCGCCGAAATTTGGCTTGGCCAATCTGATACCTCTTTGGGATGACACGGCGTCCTTCAAGTCAGTCACTCTTGGTGACTGGATGTACTTGCTGTCATAAGTGTAGATGGATCCATCGTTGGTGGTGTCCATGCTGTCAACAGTTCTCAAAATAGTAGTGAGACCATTTGCATGTGGCAACCCTCTTTCTTGGAAGTGTTGGCTGTATTGTAAGATTTCCGAGTGGATCATTGTGATGTCACCAGCAGTTCCCAAGCCTAAGCCAATATACAAACCAGCTTCAGAGTTTGACGAGACGGCATCAGATGACAACCCAGAACGCTGGACAAATTCAGCTGGGGGTATGAAATGACCAGCTGACTCTTCTTGGATGGAGCTGGAGTTGGCAAGAGCAGCAGCTGCCACAGCAGTGGTGGATGCACCTGGGCCAGATCCAAACAGGGAGCCCTGATCCATCGAGAACATGTTGTTTGTGTTCCTCGAATCATTGTTGAAGGTGCTCATGTGCGTGCTGATTTGTGACTTCTCAATTTCTGTGAGCAATGGTTTTTGAGGGTGCAACCACACGATAAGGAAGTTGTTGCCACATGCGAAGTCTTCAATATTTTCTGGTTTCACTCTCACCGGGATGGGGTTGCCGTTAGCATCGCTTGGCAAGACTCTATTGCTTCTAGTGCTTTCTAAATCGGAAGGTGAGGAATCAATTCCGTGGACCCAGAACTTGTGCAACTTCCTGTACTCAACAGCATCTAAAATTTGCTTGTACAATTTGGAGTTCTTACAGTAGTTTTGCAAGTCGTGGCTGTACTGTTCGTCCAACTCCTTCAAGATGTAGTACAAGATGATGTGGGCAATCGTGTCTTTGAATTTCTGTCTTTGGGTGAATGTGTTGGATTTGTTCACCTTCATGACCCAGTGGTGGAAGAATGGGATGAAATTGGAGACAAAGTTCAACCCCAAAATACTAATCATGTGTTTCAGAACGGCAACTAAAAGCAAAACCAATTCTGTATTTGGTGAGTCGTAGCTTTCAAAGAACTTGTCAATGTACATGAAAAAGTGGGAGATAAAGTTCTGTTGCTGGGTGATGTATTGGTTGGCGTCTGGCTTCTTGAAATCCTGACCATTTTCCTGGGTGTCTTTGTTGTGCAAGATGTCGTTACCCTGACTTCCTGGGTCCAAACGAGATTGCTTGTAAGCTGGGTCGTAACTTTGTCTAGATTTTCCAACAGCCAACTCGTTTCTCAAAAACTCATCGAACACTTTCAAGTACTTAGCCTGGATGTTGATAAGCTGTGGAGTGGTCAAGATGGTTTTGCTGTGTTCGTCAAACTCGTTTTCTGGGGCCAATAATCCCAAACTAATGTCCCAGTGTTCCAAGTTGACGTGGTTACGACTAATGGAACTAGGTTTGGTTTTCAAGATAAGGAAGATCTTCGAGATGTTGTCCAACAATTGAAGGATAACATCTTGGACTTGTTCCCCAGTGACAGTTGGGTTGTTGTCATCAACAAAGCTGCTGTCCAAGACAAAGTCAACTTTGACTAAAATCTCTTGGATAGAGTCTGGCACTTGATCATAATAATAAATATGGGTTGTCAAGCTGCAAATACAATCAGAATAAATGTTGGTCAAGATGGAAACATCACTTTTATCCAAATCGCTAGGTTTCAAAATCAAGTCTGTTTGCAATGTCAACAATTGCTGGATGATATCGGACACAGACAAACCAATCATGTTGACTTTGGATGAAAGTAATCCCAACAAGTAACGGGCATATTGGAATTGTGTGTTGTAGTTTGATTTGGAGTTACCTTCGATGCTGATTCTTCCCAAAGTAGCCAACAAGGTCGACAAACTGACAAATCTCAATTGAACTGGGATCCAGGTGATGCATAACTCCAAGAATGAAGCACCCCACTCTAAGTCGGTACCATTGACGATATTGTGTTGCACAACGGCACGCGTGACTTCGGATATCTGACTGGCGGTGTTGGTGTTGAAAAATGCTTTCATGGACGAGAAGGCTTCTTCATTCACGTCAACCAATGTCAATGTGTCGTTGAGGAAGTCGTCATCGATTTGTTGGGCAATGGCTTTTTGGGACTTTTGCAGCTGCGCTCTCGATAATCTTTTCCCGTTATCTTCTTCGTGAAGACTGGATTTCAACTTTTGCTGAATGGCGCTGTGCGGGTTGTTCGTGACGATGGTGTGGATTAAAGTTGGCACAGACAAAGCAATGAATTTCTTACCACATGTCTGGTTGTAGCCCAAACACTTGGAAATGTTGTTGATGGCCATCAAGGAAATCATCTGCCAGTCGTACTGTGAAACACCAGATCTGTCCTTACCCAAGGATGCCAAGGCCAGGAAGACTTCTGTGAAAATTCTGACAAACTCTTTGTCACCAGTGAACAAGGCACCGTCCAAGTTGTC